>OX463851.1:23032917-23134648 GCA_949825065.1 Odontocerum albicorne | reverse complement strand
TATATATATATATATATATATATATATATATATATATATATATATATATATATATATATATATATATATATATATATATATATATATATATATATATATATATATATATATATATATATATATATATATATATATATATATATATATATATATATATATATATATATATATATATATATATATATATATATATATATATATATATATATATATATATATATATATATATATTATATATATATATATATATATATATATATATATATATATATATATATATATATATATATATATATATATATATATATATATATATATATATATAATATATATATATATATATATATATATATATATATATATATATATATATATATATATATATATATATATATATATATATATATATATATATATATATATATATATATATATATATATATATATATATATATATATATATATATATATATATATATATATATATATATATATATATATATATATTATATATATATATATATATATATATATATATATATATATATATATATATATATATATATATATATATATATATATATATATATATATATATATATATATATATATATATATATATATATATATATATATATATATATATATATATATATATATATATATATATATATATATATATATATATATATATATATATATATATATATATATATATATATATATAATATATATATATATATATATATATATATATATATATATATATATATATATATATATATATATATATATATATATATATATATATATATATATATATATATATATATATATATATATATATATATATATATATATATATATATATATATATATATATATATATATATATATATATATATATATATATATATATATATATATATATATATATATATATATATATATATATATATATATATATATATATATATATATATATATATATATATATATATATATATATATATATATATATATATATATATATATATATATATATATATATATATATATATATATATATATATATATATATATATATATATATATATATATATATATATATATATATATATATATATATATATATATATATATATATATATATATATATATATACTATATATATATATATATATATATATATATATATATATATATATATATATATATATATATATATTATATATATATATATATATATATATATATATATATATATATATATATATATATATATATATATATATATATATATATATATATATTATATATATATATATATATATATATATATATATATATATATATATATATATATATATATATATATATATATATATATATATATATATATATATATATATATATATATATATATATATATATATATATATATATATATATATATATATATATATATATATATATATATATATATATATATATATATATATATATATATATATATATATATATATATATATATATATATATATATATATATATATATATATATATATATATATATATATATATATATATATATAAAGATTCTTTTGTTTGATACATCAACTGCTTCTTAGAAAAAATATTTTTCTCAAACATTTGGAGATAGTTTGTGTCTTATTTTTTAATCTTTAAGTTTTTTCCTAATTTAATTTTGTATAAAGCAATTTCCGGACCATTATGATTCCCTCACAAAGAGGTTTCCAACTAGCTCATCCTTTTAACTTACGTAAAATGTACAGAGGATAAGTGACTTTTTTAGTCTACTGAAAACTTGGCCAATTCAAAGATTTACACCAGGAATGACGAAAGACAGTTCCCGAGAAGAGATCCCGTTCCCAGAAATGTTCTGTTGAAATATTGGGTTTTGAAAACACGACTAGGAATCGGAAGAGTGCAAGTATTCACAGCGCAAGATTTGAAGAGAAGAACCTGAGACGAGATTAAGAGATCTCTCCCCGTTCAAAATATTCCTGGAAATATCGAGAAACCTGATTAGTGCTCATATTGAAAACGTCAAGTTTATTTTCATTAATGGAAAACAATATCATTTAAAAATGTTCCTTCATATGACTTTGAAATCTGAAATTATGTATTTTAGTTTAGGATTAGAGCAATTTTAATTTATTAAAATAATTATTTCATTTTTAACGTTGCCTTTCCACACTAAAATAAACGCAATTATGAGTTGTTTTCCAATTTATACTAAGAACGCAGTAAAACGAATTGAAAGTTTGAGAACCACTCCGTTAACCACACATTTATATTTTTTCTTCTTTCACCCGATTTTGGCGACAAGTCAGATAATCTTGTGCCATAAAAAACGACCGGAGCTAAAAATAATACGGCTGAAAAAATAGGTACAATGATAATTTAATTCCAGATATAAAACGATGAAATGTAAACAGAGAGAGACAAAGATTTTGGGATCTTGTAGAGGGAGGTATAACCGTATTTGCATTCAAATGGCAGGAGACACAATTTAATTGAAGCACAAAATGAAATTTTAAATTTGTATGCTAATTCCAAGATAAGCTCGCAAAATAAAAAAAATCCGTGTAACCCTTTACTTAACTTCTTAGATATGGCGTTTTAATATTTTTATTCAAAATGCTGTGATGAAGTGAGGAAGACATCTGGTAGGAATACTTATAGGGATGTGGAATTGGTAGACGGAAGAACTACTTGGTAGACGAAAGAAAACTTCAGCTGAATTAGAAGAATGTTACCGAGAGGGCCCAGGATACTCTTGGCTGGAGAACAACCGTAGCAGAGCCGCATCTCCGACCCTAATGGGTAGTAAGCTGAAGAAGTGCAGTAGTGATTTTCATCGCTTGTGTTTATTACAAAGCAAATCCTATTTCATTTATAGAAAATAGAAAAGCGTGGAAGACATGCCATACATATCACATCACGGCATGTTTTCCACGCTTTTCTATTATGTACATATTTTTCGCCTCGTCTACTTCCATACATCTGGTCAGACATGCTCTCTTATTTCACAAACTTCTATAATTTTCCTCAGTTAAAATTTCACCAACTATCTACATTCATTCCATCCTATAATTATTTCGTAAGTCTTTTGCAACTTATTCTCTCAATATGGCAAAACCAATTCAAGAATCCTTTCTTTATTCTGCTTTAAACATCCATATTTAGTAGTTATTCTGTATCCGATCATATCCAACCATTAAAAAATGATCTATGACCATTCAAAATCTAATCCGATCATAAAAAAATATCGATAAATCTAGCGCAAAACAACTATTGAAGATAAAATAGTTGTTTTGTCACTAGGTAGATAATTTTATTCTTGGACATATAGGAACTGAACAGTCCATTGATAACATTTATGTTCATATCAGAGTTTTGTTTTGGAAGAAAGGTTTCGACAAGAGTGAGTGTCTAGAATGCCAAATTCACTGAAATATTGCCCCTAGCTTGGTCGCGTGAGTTTCACAATAATCAACAAATGATAAACAAATATGGAAGGCAGCTTTACAACCTGCCTTAATGAAAAAAAAAGTTCAATTGTACCGTTGGCATGCTACTGTCAACTTACGTTCGGACCAGAGGCAGCTCGTGGTATCAGTCCAGCCTTTATATTGCCGAGTGTCGGTAATATTTCACTTTTTGAAGCTCGTAGATTTGTGTCTGATCGTTAAAAAATAAAAGAGTTCTGACTCCTTTTTAGAATCGTATCATTTTTACTGTTTAAGGCCAATGTAATAATTTCATCAATTCCAAATGAGACTCAATTGCAGAAAAAAACATAGTTCCATCTCCATGACCACACACTTGGATTTTTCTATTTGCGCAAGGCATTAAAAATTCTGCATCATAATGACGACCTTCGTGGCCTAGCTTCGGATTTGATTCCCGTTGGAACCGTAAAATAAAAAAAAAATGGGTCGCGATCTAATAAAATAATTCGTTTGATCACACGCATTAGACTTAAGCGGGCGTTGTAACCTCTTGACGTACGGTATTATTGTTAGCAAGTATGATTACGAACTACGAGTTTCTTGGCTATTTCAGTGATTCAAAACACGGAGACAATATGTCTGAATCACCAATTCGGACGAGAGAAGTGGCAAAAATGATGATTTGTAGAATAATTGTGTAGAATTATTATTATTATGGAGTTTGCAAGTCCACAATCTGTCGCGATTTCTTTAGATTTTGGTTCTCAATCCTTTTACCCCAGTTGGTACACTAATGCAGTTGTTTCGGGAATGAACGCTTCTGCTGGCTTTCTTTGATAAGGGTTATGTTGAGCTATTGAGCCTACATTTTTTACTCCTGGATACAATAACCATAATTTTCCATAATATAATATCTACAGTATCTAAACAAAAAATAATTTCTGTTGGTCTATATTATTTTGACAGGCATTTAATTAAGGATACCGAATAAGACATTTTTTTAATGCTACAGGATTGTGTTTCTGACAAATAGATGTTTGTAAATAGGTTCGAAAATTAACAAATTGTATTCGTTTTCTAGCCTTTTTGTAAAATAATATTGTAAACCTTAACTATATGGTAACTGGCTAGATTTTCGACAAAAAATATTAGTTTTTAAATCCACATTTCGTGAATTATGTTTTTACCCATTCTTGCAAGATACATGAAATAAAATAGCGGCTTGGAAGATACACTTTATATTGGTTTAAAATTTACCCAATTATGTGTTAAAGCTTTTTGTCAGCAAGAGTTTGGACAAAAGTAAAAAATACCCAACCAAAGCCCTTCAAGTTTTGAGATGTTTAAGTAAACGTAAAATTGATTTATTAGGATATACTCGTACCATTGTTTATCTATACGAGTATATAACGTATATACTCGTATAGATAAGCAATCATCGTGATTGAGTATGGCAGTCAGCTATTTTGCATATGGACGATTTCTGTGCGTGTATTGGTTTATTGTGTGTAAGCTACTGTACTTCAGCAAGTACACAGTCTTGACAGACACACCTCTTAGCTATGATGGCTAGGATATCAAAGTTCCAAAGTGATTGATAGGTTTAACCTGCTAGAGCGTTTCATTAGTAATTTTTTTTATAGCGCTATTTTGAGTAACTTCATAGAATTTTAAGAATCTATGATAATGAGCAAGTAAGTCAAAAATATAATTACAAACATTAAACGGTTTAAGAGTAAATCCAGTCCGGAAGTGAATCTGGCGGATATTGAATCTGGGGTACCCACTTGTTTAGAGTGAATGCTAACATTTAAACCACATGACAGTTTTATTTACAAAAATACATAAATTAAAATCATAAATTAATTTTGACAAATAAGCTGTGTAGTATAATATAATATTGTACAATAGAAAGAAAGTGAATCTACGAGTAGTACAAGACGAACCCACCATAGTTTAAAAGGGGATAAAATTACTTTGTTAATTCATCTCGGTAAGAACAAGTCAACCACTTTATTTTTTGTAAGTAGTCAAAATCATATGAAGGCCCATGCAATACCCATGTTAATGACATAACCCAGATAAAATTACTAAGCACAGGTTTAAACTAGTTATATATTTTTTGACGATTTGTATCATTAAATAAACATTTTATGGGGTGATATTTTCTTGCTTAAGTACAAGAATACGAGATTGTGTGGTGATAATTCAGATAAATTTTAAAATGTGTATTTTATGGTTGGATTTGGGAGTTGAAACGTACCCGACAATAATTGCAATCAATCATCAGGAATCTTGCGACAATCATAGCAGCGGCATGGCAAGATAAAGGATAAAGAAAAATCAACGAGTACTTTACTCGCATATGTATGTAGTGTAACGAAGGACATGAAAAGAGCCGACACTATTGTTGATGGTACTTTAGGAGCTTTGAAAGCCAACACTCGACATAACTGCTCTAGTGAACAATGTTTTTCAGCGATGTTCAACTAGTGTGTTGCAAACAGCCTTCTAGGTTTTTAAGGATTGATTCACTTTTTAATTGGACACCGCGAGTTTTTTTACCAGCCCTAATGTCATTACGTAGATTCCCCTTTTTTACCTTTATGTATCATGTCTTCCGATCATGGGATACCACGTTATCTACACATAGTCTATTGATATTTGTTTTATCTTCATGTATCATGTCTTCTGATCAATGGATGCCACGTTATCTACACATAGTCTATTGATGTCTGTTTTATCTCCATGTATCATGTCTTCCCATCATGGGATACCACGTTGTCTACACATAGTCTATTGATGTTTGTTTTATCTTCATGTATCATGTCTTCCGATCAATGGATGCCACGTTATCTACACATAGTCTATTGATGTATTTTATCTTCATGTATCACGTCTTCCGATCATGGGATGCCAAGTTATCTACACATAGTCCATTGATGTCTGTTTTATCTTTACGTATCATGTCTTCTGATCATGGGATGCCAAGTTATCTACACAAAGTCTTTTGATGTCTGTTTTTAAATTTGACAGTCAAGTGGTAAGTAGTCTTCTCTTTCTCCTTACATGATTTTACTGCATTGTATTACACTTTCATAGTAAACAATGAGGTGCATGGCGCGGTAACGTAATGAACTTCCGTGCGGAAGGTCGTAGTGCTACTCCCCTGCTGTGCTACTCCCGTCGAATGACACAGGCATTTTTTCCGCCTAGTATTCAGGAGTATAAGGATATCTATGACTTCGGTCATATCTATTCTTTCAAAAAGAAAAAAAAACACGAGGATGTTTTTTGATAGTCTCGCTTCGGTATATCGTCGGATCCAGTACAAAGTTGCGGCCGGTGAGTTTGCTAGTGTGCAACGACTCAGTCACTTAAAAGAAAAACAAATTCCACGGTACAGCTTCGCTTTCCAACTGAATGGACGTCGGAATGGCGAAGGAATCTTCAATTTCAAGGCCCAGCAATGCGACATAGTAAATAGTACACACTGGCACGTTTATGGCCCTCCTATTTCTAATTTCTTCCAACCAACCAGAAAAATGTTAAACAAGGCGTAAGTGAAAATTAGACATAAACCTTTTTTTTTTAAATCTTGGCACCAATGGAGATCAAACCTGCAATGTCTGAGTAGGAAATTATGCATTTTATCAACTAGTTGATAAGATGCATGCTTTCGTTGCCACGGATGTCGTTATTTTAATTTTTTTGAGAAAATTTGAGTATCTACTGGAAAATTCTTAGATATTTTTAACAATTTCAAATCATCCTTTTCATTGTCGGTTTTCTTGAATGCTTCAATTGATTTCGATGCTTTTCAAATATCATATTGTACATTTAATCTTTTCCAGGGTTTTAAATACGTCAGCTGTTATGAAATAAGATTTTTATTGATTAAGTACTAAAGAAACCTCCAGTCAGCCTTACATCGGTTCATCTTCGGACCGATTGGCTACTGCAATTGGCTATTCATTCCGATCTCGTGGCATCAAAGGATAGTTTAACTGCATTCATAATTTTCCGTGAAAGTACTGGCAACTTAGGATATTTGAATTTCAAGCCTTAAGCCACTTACGAGTATATACTGGGCTACAAGTAATTTTTCTTTTACCGCGATGTCGGACCTTAAATCCATCATCACTACTATTCATTTGCCACTCAGGTGTGTCACCACCGGAGAGGGAGTCCCTTTGGGCACTTCCTTCTTCGTCACTACATGACATCGTTTACACGAAAATAAAAATAAAGAAGCTTTCAATCTTCTAACGTAGATAACACTGGATGGGGACTTATTTTGTCCACCGTAACAGGGTGGATGATGGTGAGATCGAATTGAACTGATTAAGTATCGGTTTTTGAAATGATATTTTTAAATTATTTGAGTACTTTTGATTACAGTCTTTTCTCTAAATGACACTTAATATAATACGAGTACATTGTCTTTTTTACTATACAAACAAATATACCATCGTATTATTTCCCTATCGGAGTACGCATGCAAGACAGAGTACTAGATTTTCCTATCTCGACACGCTTCTTTTGTCTTTTCTAGATCCATACCCTCATACAACTCCTTTGATTTCTTTGAGTTTCTACTTTTCCTTCTTCCAAATATCATTCACTTTATTCAATTATACTTTTCTCGGTCTTGATCTACTATGTTTTTCATTCACATTTGCACTATACATTATATTTGTTTTGTTAATCCTCATCGGTCCTACATGCTCAAACGACCTCAAAAGGCTCTTTTTTTCTCCACCTGGCGAGTTTATTGCCATGTGTCAATCTCTTTCAACCAATTAAAAATATGTTTTAACGGGCCCTAAGTGAAAACCAGACTGGAATTCCATTAAAAAGAAAAAATTGGATTCCAGCGGGGATCGAACCCGCAACCTCCGGATCAGCAGACAAGCGTCTTACCACCAGGCCACGGAGCTCTTCATCTTACTGAATACATCAGTCGTGAGTTCACATTCATTTCTAATCACTTATTAGTTCAAGAAATTCTATAGCATTATTCAGCTTCTTTCAGTCTTTTTTCTTGACTAATTTTCACTCACATTTATCAAAGTACTAAAATACTGTTGTGGACTCTCATCTCAGCTGTTTTTGTTACGGTCTGATTCGAACATATATTTTTAGTACCCTATTTACTTGGCATGCTAGTGTCCACCTTAGCCATTTTGTGATTTGTTTATTATATTTGATATTTTTTTATTTGTATGAATTTTACTTTAAGCGAACTTTTAAATCACGTTTTAAAAACTGGTTGAATACTTTTTTTGAAATTTTTACCCTTATGTGTCATCGTAGTTATAAAAGTTGAGAGTAGCTGATCTACACAGTGAATTCTTCAGGAGATACTTGTTATTGAATAGGATATTTATTCTCGACTTGTCACATTTAAAAAGATGTACATATACCTGATATTTAAGAATGGTATTGCGTTTCTTGCTTTTTAAAATTCCCAGGTTATTATTGTATTAATGAACGAATATACGCAAAAATACTCCATAGTACATTTTTTTTCTAAATAGCTTCTCGTTACATTTATGTTGTAGCGAACTGTATTTTACATTTTTTGGTCCATATTAAGTTTTTACTTTAAGTGAAAATACAACAAATAAAGTGATTTAAAAAAATCACACTACACATACCTTTGACATCTTCTACATCCGTTCACCTTAACTTATAGCTCCAGCAATTTTCAACAATTTCTTACATTTTTATTTCTTTGTACGAGTATCTCTAACATAGTGAAATATTTTGACTAAACTAGTGAAAATCATAGGAATATTAATATTTTTTTATAGTATCATAGTTTATAGTTTTGTAGTCATCTTATAGAATTAGCGTATTCCTGACTAAACGAAACGATTATTGGATAGTAGCAAAAGCCCTTAAAAGTAATTTTTATTAGAACATAACATACATATATACAATACATACATTTCATCATGGTGTTTCCCCGCTAGAGTGCCATATTTTCCTATCTTGACCTACATATTTCACTTTATCCACATCCGTACACTTTTTCATACAGTTATTATGATTTATCTTAGTTCCTTCTTTCCAAATATCATTCACTTGATCCAACCATACTTTCCGTAGTCTTCCTCTCTCACGCCTTCTACTCACATTTGCATGGCATATTTGCTTTGTTAGTCTTTCTTCATTCATTCGTTCTACGTGGACAAACCATTTCAGAGTGCTCTTCTTCATCTTACTCAACACATTAGCCTTAAGTTCACAGTAAATAATAATACTCCGGAAAAGAATACTTACATTTTTTTACGTTTGAATAAGAAACAAACATTATATACGGAACCACCAGATGGGTTTATCGCTATATGGCAATCTCTTCCAACCAACCAGAAATATACCAAAAAAGGACCTAATTGAAAACCATATCGTCCATTTGTCATAACTTAGGCCGATCAAATAGTGTGGCTCCCAGACTTAAATGCATATTTTCTTGTTCTTTATCTGCTTGTTAATTTGTGGATATGGTCAACTCAAGCTAATAGACTGCCTTTTATGTCACTGGAGCTTTAGATGCTAGATGTTCATCAAAACAACAAGAACTATATGGTTAGCGGTGGTCTTATAAGGTATACTTTTATGTCACTGGAGCTTTAGATGCTAGATGTTCATCAAAACAACAAGAACTATATGGTTAGCGGTGGTCTTATAAGGTATACTTTTATGTCACTGGAGCTTTAGATGCTAGATGTTCATCATAACAACAAGAACTATATGGTTAGCGGTGGTCTTATAAGGTATACTTTTAATTAACTTAAATTTATTTATTAACACTTGATTGTATAACCATATTTTTCAAGTGATCAGATAAAATCAAATCAAGGAACTTATAAAGTAAGAAAAAATATAATGCATACATAATTCATGAACAGTTTCAGTTAGAACAATAAAAGCAAGATATCAATCGACCGAAAAAGGAAGGAATTGTGGAGAGGAAAGAAGACTCGAGAATAAAACACGTAACTTTAATGACTTGAAATTAAAACTATATTCAATCACATTTTGAAACATGCCAATGACGAAGCAAGTATAACATTACTTGGTAACTGATTTCAGAGTTACTATGCATGGATAATAATACCCATATTTTGGGTTACATTAAAATATATATTACATGAAAAATTACATTTTTTTTATAATTTTAAATTCTATATAATGGTTTACTAACATAATGTATTGGCGACACAGTGTCTCACAGGGCCACTTCAGGAATACAAAAAGCGAAAATATGTGTACAAATCTCTAAACATTGTTAAACGGGGGTTGAATAGCTACCCTTAGCGGTCTACCCGCCCCTACCTGAAATCTTTAAAGGGAATATAAGAGATCGAGACGAATTCGGTTCATAACCCATTGACATATGAAACTGTTCTATTAAATAATTCACTTTGTGTGAATCACTAAATAATTCACTTAAATAATTCTCATAATATAATATTTTCTTGAAATGTGGAATAAAATTACTAAAAGAAGAATTGAAATTATAACATTTGTACACAAAGCGGTTGATCACCTGATTTCCAGTTGATACATTGGGTAATCTTCGCTTGTTGAAGGTAAAACTAAAGACAGAGTAAGGAGGTATTTGATAAAATACAAAAAAAAACAGCTTTGATTTAATATCTTGGATTGAAATAACACTTATTGCAATCTTCAGACTATGACTAATTACGAAGAAACTTGCACTGAAAGTAACAATAAAGCCTAGTCACTAAGTTTAAGCATACAGTATTATTTTATAAGTAGATTTTTTTTAAAGAATTCTTGTAATCGATAATCTACGTACTTCTAGATAACACTGAACCAACTAAAATTTCAGATAAATAAAATATGTTTTCGTGTTGTGGAAGGGCTTTTAGGTTATTATTTTATCAAAAAATGTCTATAATTAAGTAAAAAGTTCCTTGACAACATGTCCTCAGTGAGATACAAAGAAAAGAGTCTAATTTACTGGGGACAGGACAAATAAAAGGCAACAAGCCCAGATCCATTAAAACTGTGTGTTCAAATTAATTTACCTGTTGTTTTTTCGCAAATTGTGTATATTTCTGGTCATGTGAAAATAAAATTTAAAAAAACATTATAAATAATAAAACTGTTTACAAACCATACAATTTATGTTAATAGGTAAACTGGATGAACAAGATACGTTCACACTTCAATACATTCACTGATCTAAGAAATATATAAACAAAAACGTTTATTTCAATTATCTAGGTTATATTATAGAAAAATATTAGTCCATAAAAATCGTGTAAAAATAAGATTAAGGCAGAAACCGTAACATTATTTGGTTAGATATTAAAGGACGATATTCAATATTGTTAAAAGAATAAAAGAAAGATAATTTAAGCAGGATCTTAAAAATCATCAAATTTTTTTAATTTAATAAAATTTGTAACAAATATATTTATGATAAAATCAAAACAATTAAATTTAATCGAAATATGCACTTTCTTTCACATTTTATCATGAAAATATCGAAATGTGCACTTTCTATCATATTTTATCATGAAAATATCGAAATATGCACTATCTATCATATTTTATCCCGAAAGTCGTCTTACTTAATATTTTATAAATATTTTGCAAAATAAATGTTAATATATAACCATAATAAATAACCAGGTTTTTTATATCCTTCTCCCGAGATTATTCCGTAGTCAATGGGTCAAACTACTTGTCATTCCATTGACTAGCTTCGATCTATAATAGTCCATTCATGGATATATTTCTCAATGGGCCGAGGCGCGAAAATCCAACTACCTATGAATAGAGAACTGTGTTATTGTAAAATTTTAACAATACTTTACATAATAGTAGATATGTTTGCGTCCAACTAGACCTTTTATTGTTAAATATGACAGAATATGACTTTAGATTGACGTAAAATTACCTTCGAGGGCGTCCCTCTGTCGGCTATTTTAAGGAATTTTGTAAATGGTTTGTATATTGCCGATATTCGAGAATTCTTCTATTCTTGTAAAAAATATGAATGAAATGTTTATCATGTATTTTATTGCCTTTGTACATAGTAACAAAAATTTGATTTCAAAATATCTGATCTATAAATGAAAAAAAAAACAAATATGAAGTTTTTTTTTACTAATGTGCGTGTGTGGGGGTTATAAATGAATATCCTTTAATGTGGGGTTCATATTATCAATAAGTTATCATTTATCAATAATCCAAACTGTAAAATAATGTATAATTTGGAAAATATATTTAATTATATTTTTCTTCATTCGCTACGTATCCTGTCTCACGACTCACGCACAACGTTCCCGTATATTTTCTTTCGAATGTTGTATTGAATTGTATTACGTTTTTATTGTATCTGGTACAACCTAGCAGGCTTATTACTATGTGGCAATCTCTTTCAACAGACCAGAAAGACGTAAGAGATGCTTGAAGTAAAAACTAGACTGACACTGTTGTAAAATAATCAACGGTAATCGAACGTGCAACCTCCGGATCGGAAGACAGGTGTCTTATAAACTGGGCAACGGAGGTTGTTATTTAAGTTCAGAATTTCGTTCATATTAGTAAGTTATGACTTTTAGTTATGGTTTTTTTTATATTATCCTTGCACTATTAATATCACTTCGAGAAAATGGATGATAAGAGTGTTTCACATAAGTAATTCAACGCTTAAAATGATTGTTTAAAATGAATTATAAATATTTAAAAAAATCTACATTCAGTCCGATAAATAAAATCAGAAGTAGAAACCATAAAAAATGTGCGTGACGAAATGTATCAATGTTAAGGAATTGAAATATGTTTGTTTAGACATGAAGCGTATAGAGATCTGTTATCTTTATCAATAATTACAAATATTCCAAGCAAGATCAGCGTGTAATTTTTTTAAACGAATGATATTTTTGGCTTAGTTGGTCACTTGTATTGTAAAGAATTGTATCACAGATTTGGTATGTGTGTATATAGAAGGACAACCTCGCGGTTTATTACCAAGTGGAAATATTTTCCAGCCAACTAAAATTATGTTAAAAAGGCATCAAATGATAACCAGGCGAGAGTATTTTTTATTTAATTTACGTCACAGAACAAACACTAAATATTCATGGAGAAATCATATCACTTTATGAAAATGTAGATTAAATATTTTTGCGGATAACAATTAATAAATCTTTTTGAAGTATGCTGTTGTTTGTACTGAAATTATAACTATCACAACTTTTATTGGAAAATTTAATTTAGTGATGTAATTAAGCCATCAATTAGTCTTCCTTCGCGTGGTCTTAACATATTAGTCCAAGAAGGCCTAACATAATAGCGATTTGTTGTTTAGCCATTACCATTAGGCCCCTAATTCTCAAGACAATGTACCATTTTTTATATGCTGAAGAATCATACTTCACCACGTATATAGTACACAAGAGAGAGTTAGTTAGTACCAATTTTAGCATCAGATATGCGCACCAGAATTTGTTAAAACATATTTCTCCCATCTTCTCTCATAGTTTTTAAAGAATAATAGCAACAATCATTTTGTAATAAGCATTTTGCTCGAATGGAACGTGTCACCCTCCATCGCCAAAACCATTAGAGACATAAACCTAAATAGCTCCACAAGAATTCGCGTAGACGAAGAACTCTCTAATGACGTTTCAACACCAACCGGAGTAAGACAAGGAGATAGTTTAAGCCCATTTCTATTTAACTTGGTTATGGATGAAATTATAGAAGAGGTTGCGGACCTTAACCTGGGATACAAGATGGGTGACAATATGCTAAACATCATATGCTATGTTGACGATGCCACCATCATAGTCGAATCAGAGGAAGACCTGCAACAAATGCTACATCGATTTCACACTGCTTCCAAAAAATACAACATGTCTATCTCCATCAGCAAGACTAAATGCATGTCTCTAGCCAGAGAGCAAGTTGGATGCAGTGTGGCGATCAACGACACACCAATTGAACAAGCAACAAAATTTAAATACTTGGGTGCTAGCATAATGTGCAATAACCTCTATGGCAAAGTGCTTGAACAATTACAAAAGGCCGCAGCTATTTCCGGATGTTTAATGAACACTATCTGGAAAAACAAGTATATGAACATCCAAAGCAAGGTGTATATATATATACAAGACCTGTGCCCGCCCCATAATGACATACAGCATAGAGTCCAGAGCCGACACTGTCAGAACCAAACATCTCCTTCGAACCAGCGAAATTGAGGTACTCAGGAGTATCGCTGGCAAAACCCTTCGTGATAGAGTACGAAACACAGAAATCCGAAGGATGTGCGAAGTTGAAGATATTGTCAAATGGGGATGAGAAAGAAGAATGTTCTGGAATGAACATATATCCAGAATGGCGGAACCAAGAGCCGTAAGAATGGCCACCATAACTAGTTTACTAGGGATACGACAAATGAAAGGCAACAAACCCAGATCCATTAAAATTATACGTCCAAATCAAATTACCTGTTGTTTTTTCTCAAATTGTGTATATTTCTTGTCATGTGTAATAATAATAATAATAATAACAGGCCAACAGGCCTAAAAGATGAACAAGAAGTAACGGAAAAAATGCGATAATGATAGAAAGGAAAGAATCCTTGGAACTGTAGATAAAAATAATAGTTTTTTTTAATATTATAATAAATAAAATATTGCGCAGAGTTCCTTGCATGGATGATGGAGGAAAAAGTCGTGAGATCGGATTCCATATGCAAAAATTCCTTTGAATTACACCTTTTTTGTGTCGAAGCGTTTGGTGAAATGGTTTTCATTCAAAGCATGAGGACTCAAGAATTTACGTTTTGCTCAAATCATGTGTTTGCGTAAAAAATAATATTTATTAAAGGTTGTCAAGAAGGGTAGACAAGAGCTTGCAGAAAACTAGTAATGCGATGGAGAGGGCTGTAGGCCGGGGACACCGTATTTTTGCTAAGAGAGTTGTCATTATCTAGAAATAAGTACCATCGATTGAACGAATAACATGGTTTAAGGGTTCTTGGTCAACTTTTTACATTAATCAACTTCTTGAATATCTCTTAGTGACCGAATTCAATCATGGAGTCAAGTTATATGCCATCAAATTATAAAGTAAAGTTCGTACAAAACGTCGCTCTATAAGGTCTTATATATTTTTTATAAGCCTATTAAAACTAATTTTAGTTTTCATTAATAAAGAGCAATTATAAGTTGATTATGTTCATTGGGAAAACAAAATATGTTCTTGTAGCGCAGTCACAGAAAGCTCTCGTTATCATTTTTTTAATAGTACAACGTTTATCAAATAAAAATACTAATCTTATTCATTAGAAACTATCTTTAAACTCTGCAAAAGACAGGTGACAAGTTTGTAACGAGCATTTTTATATTGGTTAGCAAACGGTTATTTGTCAAAAGTAGATCTTCATGAAACGTCGACTACGTCTCATTTACGAGTAGTGGACACTTAAAATATATAGGCTCAAAGTTTTATTTAAAAAACAAAGAAATCATGTCTTATGGGGTAGGCAGAGATAATGTATCTTTATTTAATTATATCCTGACATTCATCTTTCGCCTCTCCGACGTCCATACACCTTGTCACAAATACTCGGTTTTAAAGATTTTCATTCTTCCTTCATTCATTTGGTCATGCCACGTTTTTTCAGGTCATCCTAAACATCTCATACTTTTTATGCTGCTTGTATAGATTATTTTTTTAAATCTTTCACATTCCATTATTTCTACGTCGCCGAACCATATTAATACTACTTTCATTATCTTCTTAACCATTGCATCTTTTTTCAATCCGTATTATTTCTTAATGCTTTTATTCTTTATTTTGTTATTTATTGTTCTTGTACACATTACACGCAACACTTTTTTGCCGTATTTTTCATATTTAAATACTCGTACAATAAAAAAATGCTTTTTTGGTGACATCCTCTTAACGTATCCTTGTAAAATGATAAGTGCTCTTTTACAGTCTTTTTAAACAGTTATATGTAAGTAATTTTCAAATATTCTAGGAAAATGGACGTTTTATTGAAAAGTTTTATAAAACTTAACTTAAAGTGGTGCTTTTTCATGTATAAAAGTGGATTTGTTTCATATATACTCGTATTCAGAGATTCCACTTAAGGAGCAAATATAAAATGTTATTGACTTCAACTTTTTCCATTGAACGCTCCAGGCACGTTTCAAATGTACGAAATAAAAAATGTGCTGTTTTCAACACTCGTCTCGTCCTTTAGAAAGATTTATGATATCAAATTTTCGTGATTTATCAACCTTGTAAAAATATATGTTATCAGATTTATGTTAGAGAAGTATCATTATCGAAAGCAATACAACTCAGGATGGATTTTGACTGCTTTCAATAATTTCCTTTAATATTTTCCTCAGTGAGATACAGCCCAAATCCAAGTTTACCGGGAACACGACAAATGAAAGGCAACACACCCAAATCCATTAAAACAGTGTCTAAATTAAATTACCCGATATTTTTTCACAAATTGAAAAAATAACGGGTAATTTAATTTAGATATTTTCTAATGCTTCTACTCATGAATATCCTTATATAAATAACATATATACATACGTATAATCATTCTGTTACCCTGTCAGGCAGAGGACAAAGTGCTAGACTTTCTTGTCGCGACACACATATTTCACCTCTTCTACATACATACTCCTTATAAAACTCTTGGTATTTCTTTCACACGCCTTATACTCACATTTTCATTGGACTTTTGTTATGCCAGTCTTTTCCCCCTCATTCGCTCTACATGTTCAAACCAAACCTGAGTGCTCTTCTTCATATTATTAAACACATCAGTGTACATTTAATAAATCACCACACATGTTTTTTTCAAAGTGGGTGAATTTAAACTATTTTTAGTCTTTATCTACGTCTCCGTTTCATTCCTATACATCAAAGTTGGTACTAAAACACGACTATATATATCTTAGCATATTTTGATACTGTCCATTCGAGTTTACGTGCTTGAGTGCCCTCTTGACTTTGTTTCTAATCGCTTCATACTGTTCGATATTCTTCGTAACTCTTATGTTACATCATTTGAGAAAATACCATCTTAATTTTAAATGTACATAACTCTATTCTAATGAGTTATAATAATATTCATCACTTCATTCCGTATATACGTTATCATACATTATAATAAAACCTATATATTCTTCTCAGTACATGTATTTCTACTGCTTTCAATTCGGCTTCTTTCTGATAATTTTACGTAATTTTATCGTGTTGAATTGGTTTCCTCTTCTATACTCCGTTCAATATTGCTCAAAACTCTTCTAAAATCTGAGAAATATCGTTCTATCCAAAAAGCAACTCAGTAAAAGCTATTTTTGAAATATTGAATAAGTAAACATACGTCAGTCCTTTATATGGAAAAAAAATATTGAGCCCGTAAAATGAATATTTCCAGATTTAATTACGGTAAAAACGTGATGTAATGTTTAAAATAGATACGACGTGGCTGAATGTTTTTGCACATATAAATGTTTAAATGTCTAAAATTATAGTATTGATATTAAAAATACTTCTTTCGTATATTTTTTCTAAAAAATATGTATTAGCCTAAAAAGGTTTTCCAGATTTCGTTCAAATTTCACTACTTTATAACTTTTCTCAACTCTCTCTGTAACACGAAGAAGTAGAACTACACTTTCATCTTAAATTCTAACAGAAAGGAAATTTCTTAACTAAGGTTGAAAAAATGGCAAATTCAAAAAGTCATACGCATTGTTATTGCATATTACACATCTTAGATCACCACAAAGGTTCGGCAGATCGTTTAATGAGATCGAACATTTATTGTCCGACACTTAGTGACATAATGGTCCTATTCTGTTCAATGTGTCCATTCAAAGTCTTGTAAAGATCCTAGTTTAAGAATGAATTGACAAATTCCTCAGATTTCCTTTTGTAAGATCGCCTCGAGTGGGACAAATTGCGTTAATATTATACGCCTCAAGTGCTGAGGATAAAAGACCAAGTCGAAACGCGTGTCCGAGAATGAAAATTTGGCGCAAATTCACATTCATATTTTTTTGTATTGTCGTATTATAATAATTCGTGCAACATTTTGTATTTTATTGAATTGAAATGCGTTGTAAACAGCACCTATATTCATTGAATATCCTTTAAAAGGAGAGTACAATTGTAATCATGCGTGTATATAATTCTTTTGATAATGTGTTAAACTCCCGAAGACATTTTTTTCTTAGCTTTAGCTCGATATTAATTTTGATAGTTAAGGATATGTCCTATAAAATATGTGCTAAACTGAGATAGCCTGGGTATCATAGTGTAAACTATCTGGTTAAGGTAAATTGGCTCACAGATAAGATCATCTCAATTGATATTTTTGAGTGATGAGTACTATATCATGGAATAGACGACCACTGGAGTGATGAGTACTATATCATGGAATAGACGACCACTGGAAATTCGGAGGGCTTATGGTATAGATAACTTTTTAAGTTTACACTTTATGAGATATGTTTTATAATAACGTAGACGCTCTTGAAGTGATTTTTGATCACTTTATGTCTCTAGAAAACAATATGTAAATGTAAATAAATACAAAAAAGAAAACTGAAATATAAGGCAAAAGAATATGAAACGATTTGAAAAGTATAGTTTTTCTGTGAGATTTTGCCAGGACGTAAAAATATATTTTTTTGGAAAAGTACGCCTAATTTCAACCTTATGGCTTTAAAAGTTATAAGGTTTAAAACATATTGCACCCATAAAGTAAAGCTAACACATGTTTCTTGAGCTATACATTTTATATGGAAAATATCCAAAATGTTTAAAGAGAATTTAGGAAGAAGTCGTATTTTTTACCTCCGCAACTTACAATATTGAAAATATTTTATTAAAGTAGGTAGAGCACGTGCTTTGAGACAATTTTAACACCTTTTTCTAAAAAAATGGTTTAAGGAAGGGTGGCCCGGGAATATGATGCTTTTCATATTTTTTCGCCATATTTGTTTAACATTCCTCAACAGAATACTTTTTGTATAAAAAAATATGTTTTGAATTGACTTTATGGTGCATACATGACTAAGATCTTTTTGAGCAACAAACGTTTCAGGTTATTTTTTTCGTTTTATTTCCAAATACCCCATATTAGTTTTAAACATTTCATATACATGTTCAAGGTACTTGGTAAAAAGTGAATTTCTTTTCCTCGCAATAAGAGGTTATAAGTAGTTCTTATTATTTAATAGTCAAATTTCAAGACTCAGGTCCAATCTTACACATTTAATTTATAATAAAATCATTCATTATGTTGATGAGCTGAGCATTAATATAACGAACGTTTAAATATGGCAAAAATAAACCACATAATAGAAAACAAATTGTTTTAAAACACGATAATGCGGGGCAAAATCACAAGAAATAATTTAAAGGAATTTGAATGGAATATAATTCCTCACCCACCATATTCATCTGACCTTGCTTCTTCTGATTACTATTTGCTCAGATCGATGCAACAATATTTTGCTGAATTTTTTTTTGAAAATATTGAGCAAGATAAATTCAGAGTCTTGAAAAGTACTTTGCATCCAAATCGTCTAGTTTTATTCAAATGGTATAAAAATGTTTATAGAGAGATGGAACAAAGTGGTTTCCATTGAGAGAGACTATATTGTATAACATTATTTATTAAATATTTTTTTTGCACGTTTGAGGTTTTAATTGATAAACGAAATTTTCGTCCACTACCACTAATACTACACGATGATATTTAATGAGGTACACCTATGCAGCTTTAAGTAAGCACTGTGTTATCTTGATTCAATGATTATAATTCAAAGTTTATGTAACTTTATGTAAGTTAATATGCATTATTGAATTTCGATTTTTGTCCTTTGAAAAATATCAAAGTTAACTCATTCAATTGAGAGTTTCTCGGAGACAGTGCGATATGAAATCAGAAAATATTCCAGTTATTGATAAAAAAAACTTTTGCGGACTTTTCTTCTGATTAAATAAGTTTTCTACGGTAGCTACAGTTTTCAGAGATTTTACGAATACAAAATTATTATTCATAAATAATATTTTAACTTTGTAATAATTTTAACTCTTTTGGCAGAGTACTGATTTTAAAATTAGTATGCTAGAAATTTGTAGCCTTGAGAAAATAAAACGAATTCAATTTGGTAAATGTTGAGAAAATTAATCTTTTGATATTATTTATGATTTTCAAATGTTTTTTTTTTAAGAATTTATAAGATATTAAAAGGTACATTTTGATTTTACATATATTGGGAATGTATAATGCGAGGCCCCGTACGGCAAAAATCACAAGAAATAAACTAAAGAAATTCGGATGGACGATAATTCGTTACTCGATTTTCATCCGATTAAGCTCCTTCTGATTACCATTTGAACAGATCGATGTAACAATATTTAGCAGATTTTTTTTAAATATTGAGCAAATAAAATGTATTCTTGATGAATACTTTGCATCCGAATCGTCTGATTTGAAAATATTGCCTAAATCAAAATAAAATTTATACGAACACAATGTGGTTTTTGTTTTATAAAATACCGATAGACACATGTAGTCAATGTCAAAATGTATTATTAAAAATGTATTCTATTGAATATGCCAGTTGTTCTTCTTTGATTTAATCTTAAGTTTAGTTCATATTTGAATTTTCCCTGTTTCAAACATTCAGAACGATTTTCTTTATTAACTTTTTTTGCATGAACTCTTGCCTATTTGAGAATGAATCGAGTCTCTATCCGTACCGTAGTTTATTTAACATGAATTTTTGACGATACATGTCTTGAATGCAGTTGATATTAACTTTCCAGGATGATGGAAAACGAATGAAAATATGATTATTTCACTGCCTTAAAATTTTAAAAGTTAACTCAAATAGTTCAATTTTACAAATATTTTAGTGATACTCGTATAAATATAATTTCTTGAATCTTAGAAAAGACATGGGTGTCATGTTTATAAATAAAAAAAACAAATTAAACAAAACACGTGAAGCTGAACTTCACCTGACGAGGAAGACGGAGTTCTTAGAAACCGGTAGGGAACTCAAATAAAACAGTGGTGAATACAAAATAAAAAATAAGTGTTTTATTTTACTAAAAATTTATAGGCAAATATAAAAATAATGCCCCATTAAACTGAGATATTTTAATAGATAAGAAAATATGCTCCAAAATTATACATTGAATTCCGAATGATTATTTTGGTATGACTTTTTGTTTAACCAAATTCTATTTTCTCTTCGAGAAAATGTGTGTTTTTCTTTTTTTTAATATTCAATATATAACAAACGAAGGTTGATAAAAAATAGCGAGAATTTTCAATTACGCAAGCTGTTTGTTTTTGATTGAGACCAAATTTTTTGCCATGTTAGTCTGTGATGTGCATTTCAATTTTCAGTCATAATGGACGTGCGGTCTGTATTTGACAGGCAAGTATTTAAAATGCATTTTGGCATGTTTGCGATTTTTTTCATTTTAAAAATTATAATTTTGAGGTTTTACACCATTTTTGTGAGACAATAAGAAGAAAACGATCAGCAAACGACTACTGAATTTTGGCTCCGGCACCGGCTCACATTTCACAACTAATTACAGATTTTTTGCCAAAAACCAACACCGTCGTGATATCGCAGCTAATGTATTCACCAAATATGACCACCTGCGATTTTTTCCCGTTCCCGAAGATGCAGAGGATGTTGAAAGGACAATGTTTTGCGACCATAGAAGAGATAAAGACAAAATCACTGAGTGAGCTAAAAAAGGCAATCCAAAAAGGGCGTTCCAGAAATATTTTAGGGTGTGGAAAAAACATTGGCAAAAATGTATTTTATTCTATGGGGACGACTTTGAAGGCGATAATATTAATATTTATGATTAAATAAACACTTTTTGATAAAAATGAAAATACTCGTATTTTTTTATCAAACCCATATACCATACAATCTAAATCGTTTTAACAGTACACGTATATGACTATGCCGTAACTTGCTGTTTTGTCAATGTATATAACCACTTCACTAGGCAAGGCAAGTGATAAAGTAGTCTTATTTATCACAAATCTCATATATTTCTTTCTAAATATTGAAACACTTTGCTAAAATATTCACATCCTTACACCACCTTTAATGCCAGCCTTACACAACCCTTAATCACCCAACATTCACCATCAACTTTTACTGATATTTAAGTATTTGTAAAGAAAATTCGACGCTTAAGGCCTATTTTAATTGAACAATTTTTTTCCTTCCCAGTTCATTACCAAAGGCCATAGATAAATGTTTTAGAATATTTTCATTAGCCCGTAATTTATGTTTTGGGAATAATGATTTCTCCACGGTTTTGTTTTCCGATAACAATAATCAAACCTTATTCTTAACCAGAAGTGAACGATACAATAAAGTTCAATTAGTATTTCTAATAACTTTTTAAATATAAAATATTTCTTTCTATAAAATTCAATTAAAAAACCTATAAAATGATTTTTCAAGCTCTTTAAGCTTTTTTTGTAGTAATACTAAATAATATTTAATTTATTATATTATTCAAATTCAAGAAAAAAACACATTAATATACGTTTCACATGATTCACAAGGAACAGTTTCAAAAGGTCTGGGTTCATCTTGTATGATCCCCTCAGTCAGGTATCACCCTAGACAGTGAAAAGAAAAGAAATCCTGAAATTATATGGAATTATATCGCCAAAAAATGAAAAAATTCCGTTGTACTCGTATTTAGAAAAGTTTTAAAAAATAAAAAAAATCAGAAAAATTGTTATATGACTTTTTCCTGTTGTACGAGTATAACACTTTCGTTGTATACAGTAAAACCGGACAGATTTATTGCTATGTAGCAATCTCTTCAATCTAACATTAAAGAGGCATTTTGTTAATTATAAACTTCTTCCAAGCATAAGTTAAATATTTTTTGATACCATGATACATATATTCTTAATTTACTTTTGTCTGGTTGGTTGGAAGAGATTAAAGAAATCCTGGCATTACGTCCGCTAGTTATACAATGATGTATTAATAAATTAATAGGTTAGCAAATAAACACCCTAATAATATCTGATTAGTTCTTCAAGGGAAAAACTATACCGTACGCGTGAAGTCATTTGCGTCGTGGCCTAGTTGCTGAGGAACGTGACCTAAACTGAGATTATTGTGGGTTACACACATTCTTCTCCAGTCTTCTCGGCATTTCGGTATTCGAAGTGCCTGTGGTAAAGGCCGACCCGTAGCATTCCACACCTAGTCGCTTCACTGCACAGGTATTCTACCTCTGTTCTTGCTACTCTCCACATTGCCCTCGAGTACAAGTCACTTTATGCCCTCATTACGCGAAATGTAACTGAAGAATTCGACGAGTGCACAATTTTATAAACCTATCTTATGTATTAATTTCTTCCTAAATAGGGGCATTTTTTCTGTATTTCGTTCATGAATTATCCAGCAATTGTCTCCAGTGCAAGTAAGACAGTTAATTTCTTTAATTTTAAATTGTATAATTAAAAAAGTCTTGGTAAAAAATTTGAGAACTTTAGTTTTGAGATTTTCTTTTTCAACAATTGTTTGATAAAATCACCTTTGTATCTATCTGCGTGTTTAAGAACAACGATTTTTATACGAAGAGAGCAAAATGATTGATGAGGATACGATAAGAAGAACAGATGGTTCGCCAACACGTGACTAGGTCGAGAATCTTATAGTTGCAGGACCGGGTTTATAAAATACAATGTATGTACTACAATTCATTATTTTCCACAATTTCTTGTTTGAGATTAATTTGGTTATCTGACGCTTTTCTAGATATGGCCAAATTTCTTGTACATTTAAAATACTCGAAAAGATCTTTTTATTAACCTTTTTTCATTCATTGTTTGTACGTGTTCGAACCATCGCAAGGCTCCTTTTCTCATTTTAAGCTCTGCATATTTTTTCAATGGACATTCTTTCATAATATTTTTTGTCTATCTTACATTGTTTTTATATACATTCTAAGACACATTTTCATTTCTACCCCATTTGTCTTACTTTCATAACTTTTTTGTTACGTCCAAGTTTTGCTTCCATATTCTAACGTTGAACCAATATTCCACTATGAGAAGCCAAGCTAGCTTTGCTGCCCTTGAAATGTTCTAATAGTCAAACACATTATATGATCCAGCATTCACTCCAATGCCTGCTGCTACTTTTTTTCAATGTCGCACTATGCGCGGTCATCGGAAGCTTTCATGATATCAAATTTCCTAAACTTGCTCTAACGTGTTGGTTTTTACTTTAATAACTATATCCATTCCTAAATAGTCTTCATTATTAACATTGTGGTTTTTAAATTTAACTTTTAGGCTTTAAACCGTCAGAGTTGATTAAAAAACAAAGAGCTTAAGAAAACAGTGTCATACATTTAATTTATCTCTTTTTATATATTTGTTTTAAGAATTCTTTTCAACTATGTTAATTACCTATTTATGTTCAAGCCATCTAAGTCTTTGTTACATTTTTCTAAATAATATTACATTAATATATGGCGGTAAAAAAAAACCTGTTTCGCTTCTGGTTCTTTCAGCAGCAAGGCCTAATCGACATCGGCCCAGTGAACACCATAAAATGACCATAATAGAAGGATTTCAAGCTTTTTACAAGCAAATTTGTCAAACCCTCTGTAGCGGATCGAGTCGCTCCAGCACAGGGGTGGTTGGGCCAGGTGCTTCGGAAAAATAACGTCAATTTATTTATTATCATATTATGAAAAAACATGATGTTCAATTTGCACGGTTCACTTCATGCGGCGACGCCCACAGGAGCTTACAGCTTGGGGCAATTCAAAGATATAGCAATTTTTTTGATTCCGATATTTTGAAAATACAAATCTATTGTTAGTTTCACTTTTTTTGTATTATCTAACACGTGCTTTACAACCTCTAGACCCTGGAGGAATTTATTAGAAAAATAATATATATTTTATGTTTCAAAACATGTTAAAATATTACATTATTTAACCATTTTTCTTTACTTTTATTTGAATACATTATGAATTTTATTTTTATATTAATTTATTTATTTTAAAATAGTCGTAGAATATTTTATTTTGGCGTTTGTCAATCTGAATAATAGATTATCGGCACTACTCTTATAACATTCACCATATCTTTTAAATATTTATTTTTAGATTTTCAAAATAATGATATAATTGTTCACAATATTTCTATGCCAGTTCTATAAGTATTGCTTAAGGTTTCTTAACATTTTTCAAATATTTTTCTTATCCTACCGGCAGATCGTTAAAATGCCGCGCCACTACAGCGCCACGCTCTTTCAGCCTTCCCCCGCAATATTCGCCCCTTGTGTTCTAGGTAGACTTGCACCTATACGTATCATACTTTGACATGAAAGAATATACGAGTAGAAATGTTTTTTTTTGTTATTTTGATTGTTTAACTGTTAATTTTTTCTGAAATATTAGGTCCTTACATATGAAATTGGCGTTTTGCCGTACTGGCAACTTTGATCTCAAATATCTTCTCTTTGGTTAGGAATTCCAAATTCAAATTTATACAGCTATTTACTCAAGTATTTGTGTTTCGAAAAGTTTACAAAACAGTTTACAAATCAGTTTACAAATCAGTTTAAAAAAATCAGTTTACAAAATGGAAAACTTGAAATATCGCGTTATTTACGAGTACGAGTTCCACCGTGGCACCAGTGCTGCAGAAACGGCTCGAAGGATTAATGATGTGTATGGCGACGGTGCCGCAAAAGAAAACACAGTGCGTTTTTGGTTCCAACGTTTTCGTTCTGGAAATTTCGACCTGCAGAACAAGCCTCGTGGACGGCCGGAGACCAAAGTTGATAATGAAGAATTGAAGGCTATTGTGGAAGCGGATCCATCGCAAACCACGTCCGAGTTAGCTGCAGGCTGCGGTGTTAGTGATAAAACTGTTTTAATCCACTTGAAGCAAATTGGGAAGGTGAAAAAGCTTGAAAGCTGGGTACCTCACGAATTGAGTGAAGCAAATCAACAAACGCGCGTTGACTGCTGCGTTGCATTACTCAACCGGCACAATAATGAAGGGATTTTGAATCGAATCATTACCTGTGATGAAAAATGGATCCTGTATGATAATCGGAAGCGCTCATCGCAATGGCTGAACCCTGCCGAACCAGCCAAACCATGCCCCAAGCGAAAATTGACTCCAAAAAAGTTACTTGTGAGCGTTTGGTGGACTAGTGCTGGTGTCGTTCACTACAGCTTTCTTAAATCTGGCCAGACGATTACGGCAGATGTCTATTGTCAGCAACTGCAAACCATGATGGAAAAGCTAGCTGCTAAACAACCGAGGCTGGTTAATCGCTCTAGGCCACTGCTGCTTCATGATAACGCTAGACCACACACTGCACAACAGACGGCTACCAAATTAGAAGAGCTTCAATTGGAATGTCTAAGACATCCACCGTACTCTCCGGACCTTGTCCCAACAGATTACTATTTTTTTCGAAATTTGGATAACTTCTTGCAAGGGAAAAAATTCAACTCCGATGGGGCAGTCCAAACCGACTTCAAAGATTTTATTGACTCCCGTCCGAATGGTTTTTTTAGTAAAGGGATCGATGAACTACCTATGAGATGGCAAAAGTGCATAGATAGCAATGGTACATACTTTGATTAAATAAATATATTATATTAAAAAAAAATCAACTTTATGTTCCTCCCAAACAAAACGCCAATTTCATATGTAAGGACCTAATATTTAAAAAAAATAACAGACAGTGTTTTAGATAATTCAAATATTTATTTTTTATACTTAACATATATTTATCAGTCATGATGAGTTTAAGAAATCTTTTCCTGAAACTTTTAATTTTACTTAAATAAGTTTTATATGTAGGTAGAAACCGCATTACTCATTAAACAAAGTCTTTTCCATTCTTTTTTTTTATATATTTAACTGTCGATGAATTGAGGTAAAACTGGAAGATAAAAGACTTCATTGGTGGATTGTGAAATAAACGAACTTTTCAAATCCTCAAAAGAAATGTTTATTCAACTTTCTGAAATTCATGTACAATATAACATACATAGTGAAAATATTTTATATATCATCAATCGAAGGAAAAGAAAGAGATGGTGGAGACGAAAGAAAAATCAGGAATGAAACCCGTTATATTACTGACTTGAAATGAAGAGTTTTTTCAGTCGCATTTTATAATATACAATCTTTATATCAACTCAAGGAAATGAAGAAGATCCTTTGGATTACGTAATTTATTTGATCCCGCCATGAGAGAGTGTTATTTATTAATTCTCCTAGGTTTTTAACTGTTTTATTTAATGGTATGACAGAGCTATTAAGTAACATTGGAGGAAGTAACTTAGCGTTGAATTAACAAAGAACTTGAGGATTGCCAATGAGGATTGCTTGAGATTTCGTAGGATTAATGAGTAAGCCATGCTCCTTAGTCTATTCGGAGATCGATTGAAGGTCCGTATTTTTATCGTTCAACATCATGCAAAAGCAATAGGGATCGAATTTAATACATATAGCTGTAGGTTATCTGCATACAGATGATAAGAACATTTAAGATCGGCGAGCAAGAGGATGATCTTTAATAGCTGGACAGGCATATTAAAAAAAATTGTAGGATTTTCGACTAATGCTGTTTACAGTATCAAGGAGAGTGGATAGGAATGACTGATGGGAATATATAGCGTATGGGGAGGAGTTATAGGATATGATTTTGTTGTGGTTGGAATTGTGTATGTAATAACTTAAGATTTAAGTATGCGTAAGGATGTGAATGTTTCAGGTGAGCATATTAGTATTCAGGCTAAAATGTGTGAAATTTGCGATAAAAGAATGAGACCACTTCGTTAAAATAACTATCCAGTACAGCAATTTTCTATACCTCATTTACATAACAGTACTTTTTTGCATTGTTGTGTACTTGCTCTCTCCTGTTTGCCGTATAATTAATCATATTTAAATATAAAACTTTGCATTGCTGATAATACTCGTAAATAAGTAAAAAATAAATAGTTCATGATTCAGTGTATCACCTAAAATGAACCACGAGCTTATCAAGAGTAATGAAATAAAGAAGAAGAAGAATACATTAAACTCTCAAACTAATAATTATTTCATAAATGAATCGCTCAAAAGTATAAATTCTTAGAACAAATGGGAACAAATAGCGAAAGATCAAGCCGAATGGCGTTCAATGGTAACCAGTTACTAGGGACCTACGAGTATTAAAGAGTGAACGCGCAGACAAGTAGCAATTACTGAAGTCCCAATGATACGGTTTACGCCTTTATCTTTGGTGGATCAAATATATGGTACATCAGTGATAAGATAAAAATTGTCTTGCGTACCACTACCCAAATCTAACGCTTGGTTTACCTATAACTTTTTTAACTCCAACTCGTTTTAAAATATATGTATGTTAAAAAAGAATCCCTGTATTTAGTTATAAACTACTGTGCGTTAAAATGTTATACAATGAGTTTATAAACTTATCTTAAAAAAATCACAAGTGATATGTTAAATAAAAATCAGTTCGGCGCTACGAGCCTCTTATTAAATCATAGACTCGCCGATATATCGGTGATTCAATCCTATAAGTATTAATATTCTCGTCATCAAGATGATCTCCATGGCCTCGGTGGTGAGATGTTTATTACCACTGTGTGGACCAAAAAAAGGGTACAATTCTGGTTAAGAGTTCATCTGATAACATTTCTCGTCCGCGAGTTTTTTTTATCTTATCGCGAGCGGGATATTATTCTCAACTTACTCTGCTCTCTAAAAATATAAATTTGATTGTCTTAAATTTTAGAAAGCAGAGTTGTAACAAAATATATTCTTATCTACTATACATCTTGTACTGTACTATATTACGTTTTCGTTGTATACAGTAAAACTAAGCGGATTTATTTGGATGGGGCAATCTTAAATACCCCACATTATTTTATAATTTTTTCAACGATACTAAGACATGTACGAGTATATTAAATTTAAATTTTACATTTAAAAAAATAAAATTGAATAATTTTATGAATGAATATTGAGAAGACTAAGAAAGTATGTCCTGGTTTTAAACTGTCCTCTGCCTTTCCTCGACAAGAAAACGGCGCGATAGTGTATACGAGTATCTGTGTAAAATGGTTAATTTACAATATTTAAAAAGTTTTGTGTGATTTTTGAAAGAACAAAAAAATATCCCACACAATTTACAAAAAATGTTAAACCATGTCTAGACAAATCTATATTTACATATTTTTTTAAATCAAGTAAATAGATTTTAGAGAGTATCTGTTATATATCTTACAAGAAATTTATATTCAATTTGGAATTTTGTGAGGAAATATTTTGGAGTTGGGTCGAGTTGAATGGATTCGACACTATTGTATTTTGCTCGAAACATCAATTGTTAGAATTTTGCTCTTAAACGGAACAAGAAATGTCATTTTATATTTTAACTGTTTACATTTTTATAAAGTGAAATATCGTACTTAACTAAAGATTTTTTCGTCTTTCAAAAATATAACTTAAAGAATTCCGTCTGAAACATGCTCAAATCTAAATTTGATTTATGTCTTAAGGTTCGTTTAGACGAATATATTTTTAAAACACATTTAATTTTAATTTACAACATTCAGCAATTGTTTTATAAAGATAGGGCAAGAACTGACAATCCTGAAAAAGTGCGTTTTCTGAAATGGAAAGAAAACACACCTGACGACTGGATAAAGCCCTCGGAAAAGATGGCACCTAGAGATCAACTTCCTTGACCTACTAAAAAATTATTGAATATACTTGAAATAGGGTGTGTCTAGATTTCAGTTGAACATTCAAAGATGGGGTTTCTTGAACGAATGTAACATATCATTGAATGTGATTGTGGGTGTCTACAGTACTCACAACATATAACATACTAGTTGGTTCAACATTGGGATTACATGCTCTAGGCAATGCTGATCATCTCTGATGTATCCTATTGGAAACATGGCATAATTGATGGTCCAGACATGGAAATTAACGATTTATAACATAATTAGGTGTCATTGTTTTTAGATAAGCTTAATTTTTTAAAATATTTTTTAAGTATATTTTGTTTCTATAGCTATTTTGAATAAAGTCAGAGAATTCATTTATGAAGCATTTTCGTCGATTTTCTTTAGGTACTACAAATACTGTATATTACTAATTTGGATGGTAGAAATGATAAACGGAAATAGTGTGTGCGATGTAAACTCTGCATTCCTGATTTACGTAAACTTAAATAAATTGATAACATAAAATATATTTATGGCTAACTGGGTACGCATTTTCAAATGCGAGACTGAGTTATTGAAAGCAAACACAAAAAAAAATCTACACGATTTAAAAAAAAAATCAAGAATCGTGGTTTGTCAAAGTTGAGATTGTTTAATTCTATCGTCTGATCTAACGCTGAAATAAAACTTTTAGATTTTAAATAATTTTATTTTGCTTGTATTCGCAAACCAGGATTACAATATATGACAGAATACAGAAGGAAATTGTTAGGGATACATGTGAACTTAAGACTGATATGTTGAATAAGTTGAAGAAGTGTACATCGGATTCAGAACAATTCGAGTGGGCACGGAACTATTGGTTCGTTTTCGCACGGGTTCGTAACACTTTACGCACGTGAAGAGTGTTAAGTCTAGGCAGTGAGCAACATATCCGGTGCGTGTACGTATTATTACCGAACTCTTATCAGATTGGGATCCTTTTTTTCTGGTACCATCAGGAATTGAATCCGAAACACCGAATTTGATACCCGATGCTACTAGTTGAGTTTGAGCAACCTCCATTAGTAATAATATGACTTTTTCGCCCTTTGAGTTTAAAGAAATATTGTAACATACGAGTACAATTTAAAAAAAGGCTTCAATAAGAAAGAATGAACGCAGCTTAAGCCGGGTGAAATATTTTTATTTTCTTTTACTGTATTTTACATCATTAGCCTGACATTTCTGATAACAGGCACCCTCGAAAGGCCTGGGGCGCACTTTTTGGACAAGGTTTCTACTGAACATAATTAAATTTAGGCTCAAGAAGGACTCGCGAGACGGCGGGATTAAAACTTGATTAACATCCGTTCCTAGAAAAAATATTATAAGTACTCGTAGATATTTACAAAACTCTTTTTTTGTAAAATGACGAATTTAACGAAGAACACGTGAAATTCAAACAATAATATCACGCCGTCTCCACTGGATAGGTAAATAAGAAAAAGCGCCAGACATTCCTATCGCCTCTTCTACATCTATACACTTTTTTTTTCAGCTCTTACGATTTCTCCGACTTCTTACATTTCCTTTTTTCAAAATTGATCACACATTGATCCAACAATATATTCCTTGGCCTTCCTCTTATCACGCCTTCCATTCACAGTTGCACTGTATATTTAACTAATACTCTTAACTCAAATAAAATATATATGTATAGAATAAAGCTGTTTCTCTGCCGGGATTGGCAGAGAAGAGAGAGTGTCAGACTTTTCTATCGCGACAAATATCTTTCGTCTCTTCTTCATCTATACACCTTATGATTTCTTACATTCATTTCTTTCAAAGTATCAATCCATTTTTAATTAAATCATTAACAACTTTTTCAAGACAAAATTATGAAGTGAAATCTCAGATATTCGAAGATAATCGGGTTTCTGGCATACATTGGTATATACAACATTTCGAAAAATTTGATTTTTTGGTAATTATTATCCAATGACAAATAATTTGGAATCGCTATTTTATTTGGAAGTATTTTTTCAAATGCACACACATTGAAAAGAGTTTCAACTTTTAAATTGAAATATCTCAGGAACAGTAAATGTCAGTAACCAATGTACATAATTCAACCTAGCGAGCTTATTGCCATAGGGGGATTTTTAAACCAACATGAAAAATGTTAAAAAGTTCTGAATTGAAATTCAGACTAATATCCTCATTTAAAAACATCTTTATCAACCCTAATGAAACTCGAAACCTCCGGGTCGGAAGACAGGTGCCTTAACAACCAGGCCACGGAGGTTGTGAGAATATTCTATTAAATCAAATTTTCTTCGCTTGATTTGAAAAATGTATTATACTTTCGTTGTGCACAGTATAAACTGGGGAGTTTTTTTGCCATATGACAATTTCTTTCAGTCTACCAGAAAGATGTAACAGATGCCTTAAATTAAAATAACACTAGAATCATTTTCTTTAAAAAAAGGTATCAATGGATATTTAACCAGTAACCCTCGAGTCGGATGACATGATTCTGAAAAACTTGGTTACGGAGGACGTTAAAAATGTAATTGTGAAAAAAATATCTTATCATATTATTTAAAAAAAATTAAAGTGCTAAATTAGAATGAGCGAAATAGTAATTTATTACTCCATACTAATTAAAATAAGTTTTTTTTTCGTCTATAAAATTTTATTACCGAGAAACAATTTTAGCAAACTGAAGAAAAAATAATTAATTAATACATTTTCGGAATTTAAAGCAGTAATAATTCGCGTTGACTTTTCAATAGGAGATTTAATCATTTAATTTTACTACGATTCATTGTAGATTTTTTCCGAAGAGCAAAATTATTTTAACAAATTGAGATTTAAGTTTTTAAAAGAAGTGATCATAATTATTGTATATTGTATTTTCCGTTCCAAGATTTTTTTTTCTGTTCTTGAAATAAACCAAAGATAACTCTGGTAAAAAGATTTTTCGTTTTAATTTCTGTTTATTGTTTAATTTTTTAACTTTCTCAGGATACACATTTTTACACAGCCCAGCAATCAAGATACCTTCACATGATGTTCTCCACGGTTCTCACATATTCTGGTTTGAGGTTCAATTTTATTAGGTGACTTATAAAGTTTTTTTTTCAAATATAGGAGGTATAAACACGTGTAGGGGTGGTTAGTTTAAGTAATTAGTGGAACAACACAGTAATTTATTGTTAAATATTGTTATTTTCCTTTCGTCCATTTCATTCGTTTCGTATCCTTCAGCTTATCCAATTGGTGATTCAGACATATTGAAGATACAAATGTCTGGGGTCTCTGGGTTTAGAATTATTGGAATAGACAAGAAACTCGTGATTCGTCATCATTCTGTGGTAAGCAATTGATGCGTCCCTATATTGACGATTTTGAATTTATTGTTGTAAGGATAAAATATGATACGAGTTTATACCAATAATTCAGCAGCAGGTACTTGACGAGTCACTACACTGAAAAGTTTTAATTTAGTGTTGTAAGGAAAACATATGATATACACCAATAATTCAGCAGCAGGTACTTGACGAGTCACTATACTGAAAAGTTTTAATTCAGTGTAGTTAGGAAAACATATGATATACACTAATAATTTAGCAGCAGGTAATTGACGAGTCACTACCATATACTGTAAAATTTAAATTCAGTCTAGTAAGAGAAATATAATTTATCCCCCAAAATTCAGTAGCAAATAATTAACCCGTTATTAACTGACGAGTTTGAATTCAGCGTGTAAGAAGTAAAATATATTTACCAATAAATCAGTAGCAATTAATTAACGCGTTACAGTATTGACGACACTGAATTTAGTTTAGGAAGGCATAATATATGAAATCCACTAATAATTCAACAGCAATTTATTGACACGTCACAATATTAGTGAAACGGTAATGTGTATAGTCTTAATTCAATTTAGTAAAGAACAAAATGTTAATATCCATCGAAGATTCAATATCAGTTAATTGATGCGTCATAATATTGACAATACTGCAATTTATCCAGTCTGAATTTAATTTAGTAAAGAATAAAATTATCCATTACGTCGCAGTGATGGATAAAACGCGTCAGTGCCTCGGTTTGAAAACATATCAATATCCCGGGACAGTTTTGGCAAAGCGATGCATCACTCTCCATCATGCATAATTGTGGAGTGACGTAAAATCTTCATCATGATGCTTCTCAAACTATCGCACTATCTATTGTCAATCTGTAGCCAAGTTTTTTTATGACGTTTACACTGACACATTACCAAAGAAGGCAGGTACGACAAAATGTGAGCAACACAGAACTCTTAGCCTAATATCCCATGCCTCAAAAATACTGACTAATATCATTCTAAAGAGAATTGAACCAAAAGTAGAGAACATCCTTTCCAGAGACCAGTATGGCTTCAGAAAAGGTGTGGGAACCAGAGAAGCAGTACTGTCTCTACGAATACTACTAGATAATAGAATAAGAAGAAACCAAAACACATACATCGCATTCATAGACCTGGAGAAAGCTTTTGACAAAGTAGAATGGAAAAGACTCTTCGAGATTTTGAAGAGAATTGATATCCAATACAGAGATAGACGTATAATCCAGGCGCTATACAAGAATGAGGCCGCTATAATCAGATGTGACGAGGACACAAAGGAAGCCAATATAAGACAAGGGGTAAGGCAGGGATGCTCTCTGTCACCTGTTCTTTTTAACGCCTATATACAGAGCGCGATTGACGACTTGAGAGAGAGAATGAGTCACAGAGAAGGTGTAAAGATACACGGGCAAAAGGTGGATATGATAAGGTTCGCTGACGATATTGCTATGGTTGCTGAAAGTGAAGAAGAACTACAAGAGGCCTTAACAACTATGGAAAGCATTCTTCAAAATAACTACAGTATGAAGATAAATAAAGACAAAACAAAGCTGCTGACTGTAGGCCGAGCGCAACACCAGATGAGAATGGTGATGTCGGGTAAACCACTAAAGAACACCAAGGAGTTTGTCTACCTCGGGAGCAAAATAACATGGGACGGTCGGTCCAAGAGCGAGGTCGACAGCCGTATACATCAGGCTAGACTTGCATTTAATAAAAGGTCGAAAATAATAGAATCAAATAATATAGACCTAAAACTGAGAATACTCCTCATCAAGACCTATGTATGGAGTATCTTGATGTACGGCTGCGAGACATGGGGCCTATCTGAAAGAGATAAACGAAGACTAGAAGCTTTTGAGATGTGGTCCTATAGAAGACTATTAGGAATTTCCTGGAGAGACCGCATCACAAATGAAGAGGTTCTCCAGCGAATCGAAGGAGGAAGGCACCTGCTCAGGATCCTGTCCGAAAGGCGTGCAAGATGGATCGGTCATATAATATGACAAGAGGGCCTCTTGCATGCCATAATGGAGGGTATGACCGAGGGGACAAGCCCTAGGGGACGCCCACGCCGAGAGTACCTGGAGGACCTGTTGGTGGACGTGCGCTGCTCAACATATACAGATTTAAAAAGAGCCGCACAGGACAGGGGGGAATGGAGGAGAAGAGTTGAAATTGCTGCAAACCAGTCTTAGGACTGCAACCACGGAGAGAGACACTGACACAATTTTACATATGTTTTTTAATTCGTGTCAGTGTAGTTTTATCAACGGAACGTGTTTATTTTGTTATTGCAACAGTTATATTATTGCGTATTATTTAATGAATTAATGATCTTTATTTTTGGTTTAAGTTCTTTTTGTTGAGTAATATTGGGTGTTCACATAAGTTGTGTCCGTTTTTTTCCAATATAAAAATGAGCACCAAAAGTAAAACAAAATGGTAAATGTTATACGTCATTCGAAAGAAAATTTTCTATTCTACAAGAAATTGTGTTTGCTTTTACGTTACATATATTATTTTATTTGATTACAAGCCTTCAAAATATAATGTCAAGTAGACGAAAGTGAGCATTTTCGACACCTCCTTCTGTTCGCGTTCAATCGATTCCATTCATCAAGGTGATACCTCATCTGTAAAAAAAATTAAAATTGATTGATTGATAAACATACCAATAATTTCACTGTAGACATTATTTCCTGCAGCAACAGTGTCTATGTTATTAATAAATAATTCAAAGATTATAATAGCTTCATCATTAGAGAAGAAACAGCCGCATGTACGAGTACAGTGATGATATTGTGCTGTAATACATACCCGGGAGTATGTGTTTGAATATCAAAGGTATCTAATAAAAATATTTGGAGGGGTTATTGTTCCATTACCACGCGAACCCTTGTTACTTTGCAACAATACTCGCCCCATGTGCCATTGATGCTGATGCACTTCGTAGGTAGGGTTTCTACACAAAAGTATACAAATATATTTTTTCCATCCAAAGTATATTATTTCATGTCCAAAACTTATTTAAGTCTGTGAAAACCAAACTTATAAAACTCGATTGGATGTCAAACAAGGATATATATTTTTCCACAGTACCTTAATTGAACTATGTTTTTTTGTCTAATTTGTTCAAATACATTATTTTTGGAGCCCATATTTTAATACGTGTTCATTCAATTTTAACATAATGTAACATCACTTATTCTGGATTGACATCCGATGGAATGAACAAGTTTGATTTACACCTTGTAATTTGTTATACTCAGTTCTTAAATAAAAGCTTTTAATGTAGCGTGAATAGAGGTGCTGTTTTTAATTACTTATAAAGTGCAACACCTCAATTTTTTTATAAAATTTCATCCTTTTCTTTCCCTAATATCCTTACAAGTACAAGTTACAAGTATGACAAATTTTTTTACCATGGAAATTAAAAAATACTTATATACGAGTACATATATAACCGGTGCAAATTTATTTAAATTAACTTTTATTTTGTTTTTTATTCTTACTTTGTGTTTTACATGAAATCGAAATAACGTTAAACATTGACTTTTATAAATTAATTATTATATAAATTATTTATCAAATATTATGTGACAAGCAATTCATGTTAAACAATAAATTATAAAAATGTACAAAATTGCTTATTTCAAACATCTTAACATTTTTGTGTCATTCACTTGTTAAAGTAGGATTCTGTTTACTTCAACTTCCTTACACATTCAAGTCTTCGGTTTTAAAAAAATTTTTGCAAAATAAAATTTGTAAATTGAAAGAAAAGAAAAATTATTTTCAAAACAGGAATTAGTATTTATTTTAATTTTTAATTGTATTTATGAACGGTAAAATGTCAATTATAAACTGAAAACATCTGTGGATAAAATACTAAATTTAGTTTACAAAACAAAAGCTGTAAGTATCCTTTATTCTCAACATTCAAAATATTTTCGAGTAAGGAAAATAAAAAAATCTCGTTTTTAAATTGTTCATAAAATATTTAAAAATATGTACAAGTTCCCATTGCACTTTACTCTTTTCTGACTGATCATTGTGTATGTTTTAAAACACAATATAAATATTTAAGGTAGATAATCCGAACCCCTTTCATTATTAATTAAACCAGTACGTCCGTCTGTCTGTTGTCGGGACAATGGAAGGATATTTATTCGGAAAATGTTACATTCGCTTCATTATTGGTAGTGACAAGAAAATATACCCAGTAGAGATGTAAGATATGATTAGGGATGTAACTGTTATTTGCCCATTCATTCAGATTATAGTGTTGTTCTCCGTTCAACTTAGTATTTTGTATTCATAATAGTTATTTTTGTTTCATTTGTTGATGAGAGAGTTTCATGTTTCAGGGGTAGTCAAAATATCGTTGGATTGCTGTCAAGAGTTTCAAATTTATATTTTGTGTTATTCGTTTTAATAATTATCTTACTCTTAAAAAAAATCACTAAGCGATTTTGATGAAATTGCTTTTTAGTTTTCATAGAAGCTTAACATTATAAGACTCATATATGATTAAGTCTAGTTGGCGAAGTTTGACATCAAACCTGGGAGTTTGTGGTACAAGCCTCGATAGCACCAAACAAAAAAGGAAAATATATTCGTATATCTAAGTCTGGGGTTTCGTGTGATGATTTTAAATTAGGACTTAAAGAATTAATACTGATTGTAATAAAATGTATCGCTAAAGATGCAGAGAGGAGCATTGAGATGGTTTGGTTACGTAGAAAGAATTATGAAAAAAGGATTTACGAAAATTAATAAACGAAGGAATAAGAAGTAAACGAATGCATAGAAAAATGGGCGATATCAAATTTATCCGATTTTATTAAGAGTAAGAGATAAATGTATTAACAAGAAGACGGTATGTATGAAAAGTTTAATTAACGTGGTTAAACTAAAATATGTGTGCTTGGATAAAATAAATTGGATATGTGTCCTATCTTAAAAGAGACGTGGCGTGATAAGATTATACGAGCACATTTAAACAGTTTTCTAATTAGTTGGAATAATTGCTGTATAATACATTCACCAGATTGAATGTTTACTAATAAAATGTTTAAAAATAATATAAATATTTCAGTGTATTCATATAATATGTACCTTTAGCATTCATTCCCTTAATTTGTTGCAGAGGTTATATTGCTCGTGCAGTCTATGTTCTTACTGATTCTTGACTATGCAGACGTTAGTTACCTGAACCTTACGAAAGAACAGCAAAATAAACTTCAGCGAATACAAAGTATTCGTTTGTGATACATATGCAACATAAGAAAGTACGAGCATATCACGACTTTCCAGAAGAAACTTAGCAGGTTGAATATAAGTATTTAGTTTTCCTTCTATCATATATAAAGTTATTAATTGTCCGCCACTCATATCTCTTGGAAAATATTCAACGCTTGATCGATTACGGGCTCGCGTTCCACACAATCGTAGATACATATAAGTTCTTTCAGATCACCATTCTTAATTTTTCATCGTACTTGACTGTCCATGGTGTTAGACTGTGGTACTAGTTGTAAAGTAACATAACGCTTGCTACGCCGCACCGTTAGGGTGTTTCATGTAGCGACTCAATTTTTTTTCCCTTCAGTGAAGTATCGTGTTTCCTGGTTCTTCCATTATCCTTTCTCCTAATATTCCTTCCTATCTCCTGGCCGCAGATGAAATGATTACATTTGTATCCTCAAATGATTAATGTCTTCTTTTTAATGTGTAGTTTATTTTTTATCCCTGTATTTTAGTGGATGGAGCTGCATTCGTTGGATCTGGAGGTTCAATATCGCATCCGCGAGTATAAGTGACTTCCACCTTCTCTCCTTGTCAGGGATGAGCCCTCAAGCAATTCTCAAATCTTACTAAGTTGTCAACTTGGCAACACTTCTATAACAATATGCGATGAGGAAATGTCTAGAATTTTCCACAGCACCACAATTCTTCTCTTTTCTCTACCTGACACTCTGTTACGGTACCTTCTTTTTCGAAGATAAGCCGAAACCTTGAATTTCATGTCATCATGATTAATTAAATAAATATTCGTATTCTGTAAGGACCGACAACAACAAACAATTAACGATTATATGACACTATTTTATAACTACAATTCCAAAACCTAACAATATTGTAGAGAGAGTATATGCCTCAATACCAATTGAAATAAACAAAGATTGATGCAAATTGAAATATTACTCCAGAAAGAAATGTTGATTAAAAATAAATTTTCTCAATTCATTCAATATTACGTAATAATACAGTGACAGTTGAAATAACAAAACAAACATGATAAAATAACGAAAAATAAATTGATGTGAACTAAAAACAATTGAAAAATATAATAAAAATAAAATGAAATTTATATTGTGTACAGCTCCAGGAACACTTAAATAGCCGAAAATTATTTTCTTCCAACTTACCATAAAGATATTTTAAGGAACACTTTGCTTTATTGGGTTAAATAAGCGAATAACTTTATTACTCGTAACTCTACGTGGGTAACAATAATTTGTGTTATATCATTTATGTTTAAGCTGAAAGAAAAACCAGTTCTGGGGTGTTTGGATATAAATATGGCAATTTTTAGTCCATGGCCCAACTATCAATATACTCACTTGTATTCAATAAAAAAAAAATTACTCTGCAATGTAAGTGTGCCGATTCCTGGATATCAATAATTGAAAGCTTGAAGACAAGGATATAGGCGTCGGAGGGCCTGCTGTCGGTACACCATCTATCATGTACTGTGTAGAGGGAGGTATTTTAATAATCTACGAACCTACTTGGGTAGATAATATCCATAGATGGAGGATTTTGTGTCACAAAAAAAAACAGTGTTCTAAAAAAGTACAAAGACGGTCTTAGGTCCAGTCTCTCGCTCCATGGTATACACACTCAGATTTGAATTGCAGCGGAACAAGAGCGTGGCCAGTGAATAAAAATCGTTGCTAAAATTGCACTTTTTGAGACATCGAGAAGCGAGTGTGAAAAGAAAAAGTTCATAAAAAGAAAAGAACATCCAGCATCCAGTCATCAGATGCCATCAATAAGAATGTTCTCATTCTGCGTAATGGTATGAGGATCCCGGATTGGACTCTTGAGCAACTTCAGAGTGCATAGGATGGAGTTACAATTATACTTGTCGGCGAGGGATTGCCTAGGTTAAAAGAATAAAGTGAATGATTGGTCTCGGTGTCATTGAGTGTAACACTCAGTAAGGAGACAATTCCATTTATTATTTGATATATTCATATCATAAGAGTTATTTTGGATACAAGTATTTTGTTCGATGACCCTCAAAACATACTTTCTAAATGTATTTTTAGAAGATCTTCACAGGTTTCTTTGTATTGTAGTTCGTCTTCTTTCGGTAAATTTTTTGATGGTTTCTTTCCAAATATATTTTTCTATGCATATTCAGATGCAACCTTATCTAATAGTCACAGTCACAATTTTCTTATCCTCACACTCAACTTATATATATATATATATATATATATATATATATATATATATATATATATATATATATATATATATATATATATATATATATATATATATATATATATATATATATATATATATATATATATATATATATATATATATATCATCACCATCATCACCATCAGCCTGTATCTATCCACTGCAGGATGTAGGCCTCTCCAAGTTGTCTCCACAAAATCCTGTCCTTTGCACATTGCTGCCACATAATACCTGCATGCTTACGTATTTCGTCCACCCAGCGCGCCTTAGGTCTTCTTACAGGCCTTTTTATACCTATTGGGTACCACTGGATTACTTCATACGTCCAACGATGGTCTGTTGCTCGGGCGATATGTCCAGCCCACTTCCACTTGAGTCTTTTTGCAACCTCTATAACATCTTCAACCTTTGTTTGATGCATTGGTTAAATACCTTCCGTTTGAGGCAGATTGGGAGCTTGCTCTTGAAGATGTAGTTTAGTCGTCCAAAGGAACTCCAAGCTAGTTTTGATCTTCTATTTATTTCATTTAAAGTACAGTCTTCAAATGTAATACTTTGTCCTAAGTAGATATATTGTTGGACTTGTTCCATATAAAATAAATTGTATAAAATAAATATATATATATATATATATATATATATATATATATATATATATATATATATATATATATATATATATATATATATATATATATATATATATATATATATATATATATATATATATTATAATATTTTTAATCTCTCAATAGCGGTGATGAGAGTTTTCTCTCTAAACAGCGATTTCAATCGTTCGTACATTATTATTATTTTAAACTGGTTCGAATATTTAAAGCTTCTATGAAACGCTTTCATTAAAAAATTGACAGCTGAAAATTGGAAATTCGCCATCACTTATTTTATATATGTTATCTATTTGGAATCAAACTGTTTTTTATGCATTCTTTGGAATCCGAACTTTGTCGACGGTATTCAAAATATCCAGGCTCAGTGAAGAGCTTTGGTTATACATGCAAAAATATTCATGGAATTCAGATGAATAAGTAATTAAAACGAGTGACGACCAACTCAAATTATTTTAAAATAAGCCTGAAAAGGTAAAATAAATTTTGATGCATTCCGTGTTATGGCGCGGTAGTTTCATAATTTTATTGATTGGGTCTAGCGACAAAAGTACGATACAACAAAGGTTCACAATTTTCCGCCCTGAACAAGTGACATAATAAGTCATAAGTGTTATAACACGATGATTATTTTTTATGTTCAAAATGGAAATCAGCTTTTCGTGATTTTTTTAATTAAGTCGAAGATGTGATATTCGCAATGCTACGAGAACAAAACCTCCGAATATATTTTCTGTAGTTTTGAAAATATTAATTTAGCATTCTAAAAAATGTATCATTTATCACTTTTTTGTATCCTGGAGCTGGAAACTTTTGGATTTTACTACGTAAATGTGGTTGAAATAAGAGTAGCGCGTATAAGTGTTGAAAACAATGCATGACAGAAAGAGAATAAGAATAATAGGAGAGAATGCGGACTGAAAGGAGATATAGTGCTTAAGATTGAAAAAGGCGCATTGAGAAGATTCGGATATGTTGAAAGAATGAATGATGAAAGATTTACAAAAATAATCTATTCGTGTAAGGTAGAGGGAATGCGATGCGACTAAATTAATAAAATGAAAGAAATAAAAGAGAAAAGCGTTTGTCGTAGAAGAATATGCATGACGTAGTGTAGATATTATTTTTGCCTATCCTTATAGGAACATTGTACGATGGTAATGATGATAAAACTGGATTATTCTTCTTTATTCAGCTGAATTATGGAACGTGATGATTCAATTCTAGACGCTCGATTCTTTGCAGCTTAACTCATTGGGGTTAAAGGAGATCTTGGTTAACGACTTTGTCAAGCCTTCGAAGTTGACAACGTTTAGAATTTTTCATCTTGACTTTAAATACAGCTTCAGCATTTGGCTTTGGAAACAGATATTTGAGTCTTTTATTTGTATTGCCCTCCTTAAGTGCTTTAGTGGTTCAAGAGGGAATAAATACGGAACTCTCGGTTCGTCATTGTACGTGTTGATAACACTACCGCTCGTGAAGATACTATAAAATTCGCATACGTACTCAGAGCACGCGATGATTGGTACCCGACGAGCTCTATTACCAAACTGAGACCTTTTTGGTTACCATCGAGAATTTAACTCAAAACCCTCGGGTGGAAGTCAAGCGTCTTACCAACTAGTCCACGGTGATGGTCATCCATGCCCCCTCCATTACTTCAAAGCCCGAAGACTCGATAACCGGGGCTGAAGAAAATATTGTATCCAGGCCACGCTCTTCAATATGTTCGAACCTTCAAATTCGGTTTTGTTCAAGAGTACCATGTGAAAGAAATAAATGGTCCAAGGGTCTTCGAAATGTTTGATTTTTAAAGGCCTGCGGAGATCATCTCTGTTTCACTTCAGCAATCCACGCTTTATAACATATTTATGCAACACCACGGGCTTGTTTATGTATTACGGATCCGAAATTTCATGGATTTGAATCTTGTCTAGTCCTAAAAAGGGGATAAAAAATGAATGTGAACTAAGACATAATAAATAGAATTAAAAAGAGCAACCTGAGATAGTTTGGGAGTGTATAATGAATGAAAGAAGAAAAATCAAACAAAAAGCATTGCAAACGTGAGTCGAAAGCATGGTAAAGGAAGATCGATAAAAGTATGGTTGGTTTGAGTGAATTATATTTTGAAAGAAGGAAATTTCAAAAGTAAAAGAAATCGAAGGAGCTGTATGAATGTGGAGAAGGTTATACGTGTAACATGTGTGCTGCATCATGTTTTCTCTGCCTACATCGACAAGGAAACGTTGTGATGTTACGGATGTATCTAACATATTGTATGCAAGTACGAGTATTTATTAGCTCTTAAAGCCTCGTGTGTACTCTGAGCGCTTTTTCAATCAAAGGAATTAAAAAAAAAACCCTATTAGTTCAAAATATCAACTACGGAACGGAAACAAATGCACTGATGGAGCAAATGTGAATAGAACTAACGACATCCTATGAAGTGGGCATCACTTGACACTGGCGTATATTACTTCATATATAGAAGTTCTCGGCCATTATTAAAAAAGAAGAAGTTCTTCTTCTTTTTCTTCTTGTTTGGTTTAGCTATTAATGATGAAGATATTTGGGAACTCAAAGTGCACGATATACAGAGGGTTGGTAATGCTTTTGAAATGGGTTGTTGGGGATGCATACCTCTTTTTTTCATGGAGATACAGAAGGCTATCGAAGGTACTTTGGACATTAATTGTATTACACTTTTGTTGAATACAGCATATTATAATTGTGATATGTATATTACATATCGTAATTAACCTGCCAGCACAACGTGGCAGGTTAATTACGATATGGCAATCTCTTCCAAGTAATCAGAAAGGTATTAAATAAACTTTAAATGAAAACCAAACTGGGATTCTTTAAAAAAAAAACGGGTACACACGATAATCTTCTTCGCAACCCGGATCGGAAGACAGGCGTTTTATCAACACGGAGATCGTCATAATGTGATGATACTTTGGAGACGAATGTGAAGAATATATGTATGTATATCATAATAGACCAGCACATCAAATTGAGAGATCAGGCAAAATAAACACTTATTTAAGAGCACATTTTAAGAAGTGCTGCACGAAGCAAAATAAGTGATTTTGATTCAAAGAACGTTAAAGAAGATGTTCTTCAAATGCAATATACTTGTACATTATTTACGAATTTGTTTTCAAATGCAATTTTTTTGTTATTTAAATAAACATGACTCGATGACCTTTTCATTTCAAGTAGTCTCTAGATTGTTTAAAAAAATGATATTTCAAAAATGCATTACCCTCTTAAAGTCATTAAAAGGGGTTGCGGAGGGATGACGATAGTAATTTACCGAATAATAATGAGGATACAATTCTAGGCTCATCAGTGATTTTATTATGAAGTATGATCAGGCAAAACCCGCTGTTCTAAAACGGTTTTATCAAGCAAATGCAGAAACATAAAAAATACGCCAAAACATTATGCTTTAACATATATCATAAAATTTGTATTTTTGTCAGATTCAATTTTATTTTTTTTTTCTCATAAAATATTTTTCGGTATTATTTTGAGGTTGTCATCGATCGTAGATGGAATAAACAATGGAGATAAGCGTTTTTTTAACGTAAATATAAGGTGACTGCAAAATAATTATTTTTATATTATATCCTAAACTGTCCAGCCGCCCCTCGATATCTCGTCGAAAATGTTCAGCACCTTCCCATCGTCCTTTACTGTTTATGCTACCAGACTCTGGAATCAGTTACCAGCTGCCGTAAAACTCTCACCCTCGTTGGCTTATTTTAAACAGCGACATAAAAATATTCCATCTCTTCAATCCAAATGTGTTCTTCCATAACTCCTCTTTTCTTATCCTTTCCCATCTTCCTTCTCCTTTCCCAGATTTTGGTGACATTAGAAAATATTTCCTTTGAATATTGTTTCATTTGTAAAGTGTAAAGCATAATAAATACTCAACATGTGTTTAAGTCTTTTTTCTTTCTGGCAATAACGTTGTAACCTTTCACCAATCAATTGGTATGAATCAACGTGATTGTGTTTTTGTCTGGTTGATTGGAAAATATGGCCGTTTGGCAATAAACTCGCCATTTGGATACTTATTAACTAAGAGTCTAAATAAATCAGTTGTGTTAAAATAGTATTTTTTCATCTCACGTTTCTAATGGCAATTTCGTTTACTTATTTTCATTGAGCTATAACTTATTACCATCCGTTATTATCAAAAAAATAAAGTGCTCTTCAGGTAATAATATTCGTACGTGCCGAGTACGTGTGCGAGTGTTGTTGTCTGTTCACGTGCGGTATTGTTACCAATAGGAGCGATGACAAACCGCAAGCTCCGTGCCTACTCCGGTGGCTCCTAGCCCGGAGGCTCGAGTACTGGAGCCGAATGCAATACTGTGTCTTGACAACGCTCTTTAATATGTCCGAATCATCGATTTGTTGAAACGCAATAATGGTACCTTTCGAAAGAAAGGATCAACATATAAATTTTCAAACCATACATTACAAAAAAATCCAAAACATTTTAAATAAGTGAATTATTAAAAAGGATCTTTCGACTCTTTTTCATTGATTCGAGGAGGTGTAAAACACATGTTTCAATAAAAGCGCTTTATCGTTCTGACTTCTACTCTACGAGTATTTTGGCAATAATAAATGAAGTTTGAATCACCATTATACATTCGGCCATACTTAAAACTATTATTATATTATATATACCACTTATGATGATGGTGGCTTTCGTGGCCTAGTTGGTAAGTCGATTGATTTCCACCCGGGGTTTCGTGTTCGATATCCGATTGTACCAAAAAAAAAAAAATTATGTCAATCATTTTTTTTTTCTTGTAGCATTACTTACGTGCTAGATGTATGGAAGTGTCTCTACCTTCACGTGCGGTAATATTTTCAACATGTGTTATGATTAACTGTGAGTTTTTGCCTATTCCAGAGGTTCTAAGCCGAAGGCTCGATTAATGGGGCAAAGACAATGTGACCTCTCATCTACGCTCTTCAATAAGTCCTCATCTTAAATACGAATCAAAATCTCAATCATATTTAGTGTAAAAAATGTTGATATGTAAAAATCACTCAACGGTACATTTAATGATCATGATAAATTTCATGTTAAATTTCACAGTTTACGATTTACACCGATTCCGAACATATTCGTACGAGTATATTAGCAACATACCAATAAATGATATTATTTTCTATCATCTCCGTCGATTATAATCTGGCCTTTTGTTCGTGTACCATTTTCGGTTCTACAGGGATTAAACCCAAAACTCCTTTGTTGAAAGCCTAGCATTCTACAAACGAGGTAATGATAAATGCATCAAGTTTAATCAGCTGACATGATAACTAAATTGAGATATCCAACCCACAATATAATTAATACGTTAACATTATAGCTTACAATATAATATATGTTACCTTGCCATTGTAAGAGCGGGTAAATAGTTACCTCCTAATAGCTTGTGATTTTATCTGTCATGATTTGAACTTATTTGCTTTATTTTTTTTCGCTGGCAGTAAATCGGGGGTGATGTGTGCGTGTTTATGCGTTTTTATTTCATAAATTTTTAAATGACTGCTTATTTCTTTCCATTTTTTGTGTTATAATGTAGTATGTGTGTATGAACTTCATTTTTTCTTTTTCTCTAGCAGTGAATCTGAGGTGGAATGTGTGTGTGTTTTTTTTTACATTTTTTATGTTTTGGTTTATTTGTTGTCATTTTTATGTACGTGGGTGGATCAAATATTTACGAGCGTTTTAATTTTTATTTTTTTGTTTGCAGAAAGAAAAAAACCAAGCACACATCGTTTTTATACATAATCTCTTGCTTTTGAAATGCATTTTTCCCAGCGGATCGGTAGTTTTTTCCCCATCATCGTAAAAATAAGTGGTTGGTGTCAGCAGCCAATTGCGCACAAACCCCTCCACTCCATCGTCATCGTTGAATAGTTGGCCTCCCAGAACGTCTTTCAGTAGCCTAAAGAGATGAAAGTCGCCCTCAACTCTACCGTCTTCACCATCGTCGCTTCACTGAGACCCCCGGGAGGGGCGGGAGGACGCCTAACCTGAACTGCGCCACCAGGGCCGCTGACATGAGCTGTCGTTTCCCTTTGAGTATAGTCACCATGCCCAACTATGGTTGATTCAATTCGAATCTAGAAGAAAGCGAGAGAAATCAAAGGCTCATCGAGCCTAAAAATAAAATGGAGATTATCACACAAATACTTAATATCAGTATACACATATAAATAACACTGCACACACATATGACACAACAGTGGAAAAGGTATTCCCTCAAATCACTGACAAAAGATAGACGACGCAGTAAAATGCGCACGTGTTAAAAATTTAATAAAAGAAAAAGAGCTCGTTCATTCATTCATTCAGATGAAAGTCGCAGAGCGATAGATTAGGGCTATAGGAAGGGTGTTCCAGGGTCATGGAGAATAATCACTTCTCTTATCGGTTGGTCACGTATTTTGCATCGATAAGCAAGTTTAACTTCCCTCAAAAATTCGTAGTATTACGCCGCATTGATGGTGCAATGATCATGCAAAAAATCGACGTGTAACATGCCGCACTGGTCCCAAAAAACGGTCGCAATCACCTTACCAGCTGACATCCAAGTCTTCCGAGGCTGCCTCATCTTTCTTTCTCCACTCTATGCTGGCTTGTTTCGACTCGGGCGTTTAGTGGTGTACCCAAATTTCATCGCAAGTAACGATGAGACTCAAAAATGCGTTTCTTTCTTGTGCAAACCGCGCCAAAAGCCGCTCACAGACGTGCAAACATGCTAACTTTTGTTTTGCAGTCAAACGACGTGGGACCCATTGAGCAGACGCTTTACGGAATCCTAGGTTCTTTGTGATTATGGATTGAGAGCCTCCATAACTTATTCCTATCTCAGAAAAAAACGCGCGTTCCGTTTAAAATTACGCGCTCGAAAACAAAAGTTTATATTTTATCCACCATCGTACGTGTTGCAGAAGGGTTAAAAGTAATGTAATGGTTTACTTTTTTTACAAATTTTTGTATTACTGCTTATTTGTTTTTTTTGTATAACTGCTTACTTTTACATTAAAGTTTATATATTCAAGACTGTGGTTGAAAAATATGTGATGTCCTTGCTCGTCATCCTAATGGTAGGGTGAGAGGGATGATGATGGGAGGGTTGTGGGATGAGTCCGGACCTTTTTGGTGGTTTCTCTCTTGAATGTGTTTTCTTCCCTTTGCCTTAGGCTGTGTGTGATTGCGGAATGTACGAGTGTGTTATATTTGCATGATATTTCGGTGAACCTTTTATTGGTTGTAGTTTGTTTTATCAATTATATTACCTGTTAATATTTGCGGTTTTAAATTTATATGTATAAGGGCTTACGGCTGTAAAATATCTGATATCCTCGCGGTTGGGCTAGCCCTCTATTGGTGGGGGTGTCTTTCGACTGAGATAATGTTATGAAAGACCTGTGATAGCTTCTCTCTTATGTATTTGTTTCTCCATTACCTTACATATGCAATATTATGATATACAAATATGTATGAGTACATATGTAACATACATGCTATGTTGCTATCAATAATCCTATATTTATTTATTTGATAAAAGTTTTTTTAAGTAATATTGACTTAAAAATGGCATCAATAAATAAGTATGATCCAAATTTAAACATAAGAGGAAGGGCCAAAAAGGGAGAAGAGAGCGAAAATCAATGAGAATAATCGATATGTCACTGAATGTAATATAAATGTAATGTTTTTTATGTTGCTGTGTGAATTGCGTTCACAAGAGTTTGCATCTAACTAACGTACCATAACAGTTGCTTTAATAAACTATAACCTGGAAGTATAAAGAGTTTAGAGCTTCTCCTTCGTTTGCACCCCAATGGTGAGGATTGTGACCCCATAAATTATTCCTTTCCATCCATCGCGGCACTCCACTAAACGATGGGCATTCGGTAAGGGCAAATCTATGCCGGTCTTCACGTGGTTCTACTTTCTGGTGAGAGTTTTTGTTTTTCTTTTTTAACCCTTAATGTTATTGCATTGTATTATATTATACTTTCATTGTATAAATTACAACTTGATAAGCTTATTGATATGCAGCAGATGTAAGAGACTTTAAACGAAAACCGGACTGTAAATAAAAAAAAGAGTTTCAACGGAAACGAATCTATAAATTCCGAATTGGAAGACAGGCGCTATCCCGTCGTTTAATACGTGACTTAAAAATGAGAATCTGCCAAAGACAAAACGTTTTCAGTCCTACGAATAACATTTTTTTCAATAAGATACATTCATTCGTCTCTCAATTTAGATAATTTTGAGCAATTGTCGTAAGCATAACATTTCAAAAACGTCGATCTTCTGTCAGCCCCTAGCCTTTATCGTTAATGTTTCTAATCCATACAAAAATATAGAAGAGACCAGGGATCTTATAAGACATATTTTTATGAACATGGCTATACACTTTTAGTTCCTAGCACTTAAATTTGCTATTGTTCCTTTCACGCTGTGATATTTTCAATATCCTCAAAATCAAAGTTCTGTTGAAAAGTAATTGGCTTGGCTGTTGATTTCGGCTGTTAAGAATAAAAATCATTATTTTAGTTTTTATTTTATTGATGTTTAGTCTCATTGTTAGGCCTCAGGAGAAGTCTCGCCAATTTATAATATGGTATTGCACATGATTATGGTGTTATCTGCGAATTTTTGTCTGGAGATAATTTTTTCTCTTATCGATAAACCTTCATCCCAGTTTTCTAGTACTATCTTAATAAAGGTTTAAACAGTTCATGGAATAAGATGCATCCCTGGCAAACGCCTTTTTGTATTCAAACCTGTCCGATTGAAGATCGTTCACTTGAACTCTAAAGTATAGAAAGAAGAGTGGACTTTTTATTTGCTTGTAAAAAAAAACTTTGAAATCTTTTCGCAATTTAGAATCTAATAGCTTAGTTCAATGATTCTCAATATGTTTTCTCTTTTTTCGCTCTTTGAGTTCTGTAAATCATCTATAAGACTTCTGTTAGAGTAAAAATGTATCTAGTGCTATTTTGTAATACCTTTTACATCAAGAGCACTCCAAGTGTGTTAGACAACGACCGCGCACTATGACAATTAAGTCTGTTGAAAAATGCCTGTCTAATAAGTGCACCTGAAAATTAGTGAAAAATAATACAAATTTAAGTCTATTGGGATTTGAAACCGAAACCCTTGACTTAACAGACAGTAAGTCTAAGCATTGTGTCACAGGTATCTATACTACAACGAGTATCGATACCCGTTGTATTATAGATACCATTAGACTACACTTAAGAGTATTCGTCAAAATAATCCGTTGTATTATAGATACCATAAGACTACACTTAAGAGCATTCGTCACACCCGAACAAGTCGAAAAGGCTCTTGAATTTATTAAATCGAATGCAGTGGGTGCTGATGGAATTCCGATAAAATTGATACGACTCTGCCATTTATTAAGGACATACTAGCGGGAATTTTTAATACATCTCTTCAGGAGAAAATATTTCCATATGTTTGGAAGTCTGCTCTAGTCGTCCCAATTCCAAAGAAACAAAACGTCGTTGAATTTAAGGATCTACGCCCAATAAGTATTCTCCCAGTTATATCAAAGATTTTGGAGAGATTGGTGTTCGTTCAGATATCGAATTATCTTCTATCCAATGACCTATTGCCCAAGTATCAATCTGGCTTCAGGCCTAAATATAGCACAACGACGGCACTGAGCTGTGTGGTGGATGACATATTGCGGGAATCAGATAAGGGAAAGGTTACTGCTCTGCTTCTGCTGGATTATTCAAGAGCTTTTGATACTGTCAATACAGATCTCCTGGTCTCTAAACTGTCTTTTTTGGGGTTCTCAGAGAGTGCATGCCAGTGGCTAAGGAATTTCCTAACTGGTAGGAGTCAACGAGTTACCACTAGAGACCAGGCTGGACTATGAGTGTTGTCCCACCCCACGAGCCTTAAAAATGGATGCCCCCAAGGGTCAATACTGAGTCCATTACTCTTTAGCCTATATACATCTGATCTTCCAGATGTGATAAGGAACTGTAGCTACCACATGTATGCGGACGATACTCAACTTTATTATTAATTTGGAAGTGATGAGGTTCAGTCTGCCACTCAACACATAAATGATGACCTCGAGCGGCTGATGATATGGTCTAGGAGGCATGCGCTTCTCTTGAACCCTGCAAAATCGGTTATGATTGTAATGGGTACAAGACAACAAGTCGAAAAGTTGAACGAGCCTTTGGAAATAAAGATTGGTAACGCGACTGTGCCTACAGAGAGCGTGGTGCGTAATTTGGGTGTGTATATGGAATATGACTTAAGATTTGAGGCTCACGTTAGAACTAAATTACAATGGGCTTTTTCGCGGCTTAAAAATATTTATCGCATCCGTCAAAACCTATCCATTGAGGCTAGACGTAGAATAATCGACGCGCTCATTATCCCAATAGTCGAGTATGGTGATTGCATCTATGGACCGTGCCTTCTAAGGAGAACCGAACGGAAATTGCAAAGATTGCAAAATGCTTGCTGTAGGTATTGTTTCAACATTCCCCCCAGAGGACACATCACCCCTTTTTTGAGAGCTTTTAAAATTATTGACATGAAACAAAGACGGTTTCTTCACTTAAGCGTACTCATGCATAAAATTACCAGTTCAAAAATGCCACTTTATCTCTTCGAAAAACTGAATTGGTCTAGAAACTTTCACGGCTACGAGACTAGAGGCAGAGAGACTCTTTTACTTATCCCAAACCATAACCTAACACTGTTCAGGGGATCCTTCTCATACTCAGCCAGCAAATGCTGGAATGAGTTGCCCCAGGCCTTGAAGGAGCGGGTGAATAGTTATACCTTCAGAGATGCTCTAAAGCGTTATCTTCTGGGTGGTTAATGGGTTTCTCAGTGGTTAATGGGTCTCTTGTTTGCTTTTCTTTTCTTATTTTCTTTCTTTTCTCTCTTTTCGCTGGTGGTGAATCGAGGATTGTGCATACGTGTTTGTGCGTCATTTCCTCATTAATTCTTTTAAATTTGCTTATCTATTTCAATGTATTACTGCCTAACTATTTCAATGTTGTCTCAACTATCTTACTTCCCATTTGTCATTATGTAAAATTTGAACTCCTTTGAGGCTTTTCTCTTCTTTTTTTTTTTTTTTTCCTCGTTCTTGCTGACAGTTAACCTGAGGTGGTATATGTGGGTTTACTTTCTATTTTGTTTTCTGCCATACGTTTTTGTTTTTTTTCTTTCTTTTTTATTATATTTATTCTTTAATCTAGATATGCGGGGGTGTGGGATGGAAGCCCCCTGATGCCCGTGCGGTCGGGCTCGCCCTACATTGGTGGGGTGTATCTCGGCCGTGGGAATGTTTGTGGGATGAGCCCGGACCTTTTGGTGTACTCTCTCTTGAATGTGCTTTTTTCTTTTTTTGTCATCTACTATATTTATTTTCTGTGTTTATTTTTTTGTAAATATTCCTGTTTCTACGTGTCTAAGGGTGTGGGCTGAAAAACATCTGGTCTCCCCGTGGCTGGGTTCGCCCTATATTGGTGGGGTGTATTTTGGCCGAGGGGATGCTATTAGATGAGCCCAGACCTTTTGATAGCTTCTGCGTCTGATGTATTGTCTGCAATTTATGTGTTTTTAGAAATGTTATTCAGGTGTGATCTTGTACATACTATGTTGCTGTCAATAAACCTAATATTTATTTATTTATTTATTTAAAGAGTGGAAAATTTTAGTGATCAGCATTCCGTTCCGTTTGTACCGCTTCCTGCTGCTATTCATGGCTCTTGATGCCCCTCCCGTTGAGAATCACTGGTTTAATTGATGTACGATACGATTATGACTCCTGTATTTACAGGAATTTCTGATGATAATAAACGCATTAGAGTTCCTAATATTTATAGTTGTAAAGTCCTTGGCAGCCACTAGCAAGTGTGTATATTCATTCAATGTTTTGGACATCATCCAATATTCGAGTTCTTGTATACATTTGTGAATATCGCGCTCAGCCATTGTTGTTTCAATATTTGGACTATAAAACGGAAATCTGTTCACTATAATATAATATTACACTTAATATAAAAATTTAATGGAATTTCGTACAAATAAAATTCTCCTTCAAACATTTTGATTTCTTTATTTTTATCATCGTTACAATATTATGTTGGCGACAGCGGTCTAATGGTTAAAATGAACGATAAGTAAGTGGGAGTTCTAGGTTCGATTCTTAGCGGATTCAGTTCCAAATCGGTTTTAATCTCAGACCATATTAAATTTGAATTTGTTTTCGAGAAACTCGTAAGCTAACTGTAATGAATTCTTTTATAATACTTTATACTCTATACTATATTAAAATAGTGCTAAATAAATCTACTAAACGAAATTATATGACGTACTAAATCAGTCGATTGTCTTGAGACTTTGGTCTCCACGCTGTCTTGTGTAGGCAGAGTTCTATTTGTGTAGGCAGAGATAACAGTTTCCATTTCATTCTGTCATGGTTTGAAGTAAAAAATTCAATTTGAAACTTTTAGTGGCAAATCAAATTATGTAACGTTAGACTACTTAAGCCATCTAATATATTATTTATTGCTTGTTAAAAATATCATTGGAAATGTTCGATTTTATCAAAATTAATCTTTTAATACCTACGTCTTATACAAAAAATTATGAAATATATTTTGTTTTATCTAATATTAAGTGAATGTTTTTCTCTTTTTTTTAAAGAATAGATAAGACCGAAGTCATGGGTCTCCTTATACCCCCGAATACTAGATGGAAAAAATACCTGTGTTATTCGAGGGACGTAGCATAGCGCGAGGTTCGGACCAGTCCAGTCCAGTGCGTTACCGCGAAGTCATGCACCTTTGTTCCTCATATTCCTTTAACCTGTTCACCGCGTTAAAAATCAAATTCCACGAATCCTGTGCGCGGCACAATTTCAGCGTTTTTTAATTTCTAAGTTTAAACACATATTTTGTTTAGAACCACTGATATTTGATTACAACACCAAGTAAACATGACACTTAAGTTATTTTCTGATAATAAATAATAGTCATTACTCTTAAGGAGACTCATTAAATAAAGGAGATAAACTTAACATTACGTAAAATAAACAAAGGAATGCTACGATCAAATCAATGCTTCATGACACTCACCCAATCAAATGCATATAGCACTAGTAATGTTTATTTACGTAAGAGAGACTTAGTAATGTTTATTTACGTAAGAGAGACTCATCGCAGGACTCGATCCGCGAGACAGGTCGTTAATGCTGGAAATATTGAGAAACCAAAAAAATTCGGCGCTCTGTTTATTCAACAATATCTCATAAACTAATATATTATTTGACAAGGTTTTCAGAGATGTCCCTAGAATAAAGATTATTTTAAATTTTAGTTCAATTTTTATTCCGGTTTTGTGTCATTTTTTTTAAGTATTTGTGATTTGAAACTTGGATTGTCGTCAGATCACAGGCGTTTGTGCTCCCCGCGGGGAACAGGTTAAAATAATGGGGAAATATCAGTCTTGCTACAAGAAACTATTGATCATCATCATAATAATTACTACGAGTATATTACGCCATATCTATTTTAGAGTAGGCAACAATAACACATATTTCGCTTGTGCCATGCCCATGTCCCTCGTTATGCATAATCTCCTATTATAAAGGCTTTCCCTTTCCCTCTTCAATCTTTTAGAATTTTATTCATTTGGCCATATCACGTTTACCTAGGGTTTCTTACACTTCTCGTTCCATCTATACTACTCGTATATATTAGTTTTGTAAATCTTTCATTATTCATCCTTTCAACGTTACCGATCCCTCTAAATGGTCTATTCTTCATCTTAAACAATGTATATTCTCTAAATACGCATTATTTACTAAGGTTCTTATTTATCGTTTTATCATACATTTTAGTCTACACTTTTTACGCAACGTTTAGTTTTAAGTCAAAGTCAAAATGATCAAAAAACCTTAGGAGAGTTTTATAAATATATGCCACGCATAATATTTGACAATTTCATACTCGCGGTAATGTTATAATGAGAGTCAGCTCACGCAAATAACGAGTGACTTCAGTGTTTATAATAACCATTATTCAAGTATACTGAAATATAAATATATGCCTCACATAATATTTGACAATTTCATATTCGCGGTAATGTTATAATGATAGTCAGCTCACGCAAATAACGAGGGACTCCAGTGTTTATAATAACCATTATTCAAGTATACTGAAATATAAATATATGCCTCACATAATATTTGACAATTTCATACTCGCGGTAATGTTATAATGAGAGTCAGCTCACGCAAATAACGAGGGACTCCAGTGTTTATAATAACCATTATTCAAGTATACTGAAATATAAATATATGCCTCACATAATATTTGACAATTTCATACTCGCGGTAATGTTATAATGAGAGTCAGCTCACGCAAATAACGAGGGACTCCAGTGTTTATAATAACCATTATTCAAGTATACTGAAATATAAATATATGCCTCACATAATATTTGACAATTTCATACTCGCGGTAATGTTATAATGAGAGTCAGCTCACGCAAATAACGAGGGACTTCAGTGTTTATAATAACCATTATTCAAGTATACTGAAATATAAATATATGCCTCACATAATATTTGACAATTTCATACTCGCGGTAATGTTATAATGAGAGTCAGCTCACGCAAATAACGAGGGACTTCAGTGTTTATAATAACCATTATTCAAGTATACTGAAATATAAATATATGCCTCACATAATATTTGACAATTTCATACTCGCGGTAATGTTATAATGAGAGTCAGCTCACGCAAATAACGAGGGACTCCAGTGTTTATAATAACCATTATTCAAGTATACTGAAATATAAATATATGCCTCACATAATATTTGACAATTTCATACTCGCGGTAATGTTATAATGAGAGTCAGCTCACGCAAATAACGAGGGACTCCAGTGTTTATAATAACCATTATTCAAGTATACTGAAATATAAATATATGCCTCACATAATATTTGACAATTTCATACTCGCGGTAATGTTATAATGAGAGTCAGCTCACGCAAATAACGAGGGACTCCAGTGTTTATAATAACCATTATTCAAGTATACTGAAATATAAATATATGCCTCACATAATATTTGACAATTTCATACTCGCGGTAATGTTATAATGAGAGTCAGCTCACGCAAATAACGAGGGACTCCAGTGTTTATAATAACCATTATTCAAGTATACTGAAATATAAATATATGCCTCACATAATATTTGACAATTTCATACTCGCGGTAATGTTATAATGAGAGTCAGCTCACGCAAATAACGAGGGACTTCAGTGTTTATAATAACCATTATTCAAGTATACTGAAATATAAATATATGCCTCACATAATATTTGACAATTTCATACTCGCGGTAATGTTATAATGAGAGTCAGCTCACGCAAATAACGAGGGACTTCAGTGTTTATAATAACCATTATTCAAGTATACTGAAATATAAATATATGCCTCACATAATATTTGACAATTTCATACTCGCGGTAATGTTATAATGAGAGTCAGCTCACGCAAATAACGAGGGACTCCAGTGTTTATAATAACCATTATTCAAGTATACTGAAATATAAATATATGCCTCACATAATATTTGACAATTTCATACTCGCGGTAATGTTATAATGAGAGTCAGCTCACGCAAATAACGAGGGACTCCAGTGTTTATAATAACCATTATTCAAGTATACTGAAATATAAATATATGCCTCACATAATATTTGACAATTTCATACTCGCGGTAATGTTATAATGAGAGTCAGCTCACGCAAATAACGAGGGACTCCAGTGTTTATAATAACCATTATTCAAGTATACTGAAATATAAATATATGCCTCACATAATATTTGACAATTTCATACTCGCGGTAATGTTATAATGAGAGTCAGCTCACGCAAATAACGAGGGACTTCAGTGTTTATAATAACCATTATTCAAGTATACTGAAATATAAATATATGCCTCACATAATATTTGACAATTTCATACTCGCGGTAATGTTATAATGAGAGTCAGCTCACGCAAATAACGAGGGACTTCAGTGTTTATAATAACCATTATTCAAGTATACTGAAATATAAATATATGCCTCACATAATATTTGACAATTTCATACTCGCGGTAATGTTATAATGAGAGTCAGCTCACGCAAATAACGAGGGACTCCAGTGTTTATAATAACCATTATTCAAGTATACTGAAATATAAATATATGCCTCACATAATATTTGACAATTTCATACTCGCGGTAATGTTATAATGAGAGTCAGCTCACGCAAATAACGAGGGACTCCAGTGTTTATAATAACCATTATTCAAGTATACTGAAATATAAATATATGCCTCACATAATATTTGACAATTTCATACTCGCGGTAATGTTATAATGAGAGTCAGCTCACGCAAATAACGAGGGACTCCAGTGTTTATAATAACCATTATTCAAGTATACTGAAATATAAATATATGCCTCACATAATATTTGACAATTTCATACTCGCGGTAATGTTATAATGAGAGTCAGCTCACGCAAATAACGAGGGACTTCAGTGTTTATAATAACCATTATTCAAGTATACTGAAATATAAATATATGCCTCACATAATATTTGACAATTTCATACTCGCGGTAATGTTATAATGAGAGTCAGCTCACGCAAATAACGAGGGACTTCAGTGTTTATAATAACCATTATTCAAGTATACTGAAATATAAATAAACCACACATAAAACTAATGCTTAAGATAATACATTTACGCAAAAGCAATCCAACCCATAACATAGTTTGCCGGTTTTCAGAAATGCGTGTGTGAAAATCTAACATCAGTTACTAATCCAAACTCCAAACAATCTGATATTAATATAATAATTCTACTCCAAACAATCTAATATTAATCTAATATCAGATTGTTTGGAGTAGAAATTCCTCCAGAAAGAAAATTTTATCTAATAAATATTAAATTTAATGGCATGATAAAAAATGTATGCACTATAAATACAATTGATATGGAAAATTAAAGAACTTGGTTTCGTTGATTGGATGGTTTTGAATTTATACGTATTCATCATACGAATAAATGTGCACCAAGTAGTATGTTATTTAATGTACGATTTATGTTGTATTGTTGTTAGGTCTGACTTGATGACTTGGACGGAAAGTTTTTCTGATTAATTGATTCTTCAGTCTCAGCCCATGTCTACTATTAAGTGAAAACTTCTTGAAATTATTTCAACCTTATCTCAAACTCTACACACTTTAAATACCATTAAGTGATTTGGTTCTACAATATAAAGCTTTGATTCTTACCCTAAGGCTACTTTTGGCGAAGCAATTATTAGAATTACTAGAATAAAGCATGATAGTTCACATACATTTTACACCATTTTTTTGTTGAGCGGAGAATCCTCATTGCAGAAGAGATCCTACATTTTGAAAAAAGCAGTATATTATGATACACTATTCACTTTTATTTTGATCTTTTGAAACTGGTTCCATTGATCATTTAGCTGGCATCTCAGATATTTATATTGAACTTGTTCAATATTTTCATTATTTGTATAATAAGGAAAATTCTAACCAGAAAAGGTAAGCGAAGAAGAGGCATCTCCTGGTTGAAGAACTAAAGAGAGTGGTTTTATTGTGGTACCATATTTTTGTCAAGAGCTGATGCCTATAAGGTCAAAATAGCCACGATAATCACCAACCTCCGAAAAGCAGATAAACTTCAGTGAAGAGAAGTAGATAAAAATTATTAATGGATTGCGAAGAAATTGATTTCAGATTTTTGTTTGTATGTTTATCACTATTATTGATTTTTATGATTTCGATTATAATATTTAATTATACTGGTTTATAAAGCAACTTTTTTTAGATCTAATTAAATCATACTGTGCGCACTTTTTTAACTGATTTTTAACAGATAATTTCTTTCTCAACATACTAATTTCAATATTTTTTGGTTTTTGATGTTTAAATATGATCAATTTTGTAATTCAAAAAGGTTAATATGAGTCGGATACCATATCAAGAATCCTTCGAATAATGTTTGTCATATATTTTTCAACTAGCGAAAAGTTTAAAATAGTTTGAATCCATAAATAGTTTAAGTAAATAAGTTTAACAGTTCAAAAATAGCGAAATATGCCTGTCAGTTGTTATAATTTTATCGTGTATTTTTTAATAGTTTGGTTCAAAATCATTTCGTCATGAATTAAATTCTACATTCAACAGCAATTCAACAAATAACGAAAACCGTTGTACCTGTCACTTCACTAAGTATTTTTTTTCATATCTTGAACCGATTTTTAATGACATGACTATACATCTTCAACGTATATGTATGATAAATACTTTAATAAATAATGATATACTTCAATTGTATTTAAAGAGAGTAAAAAATATTATACTGATAGAATTGAGTCTAAAATGTTTGTTAAGTGAAAAGTTGACGACCTTCATGGCCTAGTTCATATGCCTTGCAGTCCAGGGATTTCGTACCCATTATTGTATATTAAAGAGTCTTAATCTAGTTTTAATTTAAAATCACTTTACATATTTTTGGTTGGTTGGAAGAGATTGTCATATGATATTAAATTCCCCCAATTATATTGTATGATATAAAAGTGCAATTAATTACAAAATAATTAAAAACAATCGAATGTTAGTCGCATGGAAAATAACAAAATAACCTTCAAAACAGTGCATTAAAGTGAATTTTTTTAAACCTAAGGAAACTTTCAAGTTTATAATTTTAAATCAGTTAAAATGGAATTAATAAATTGACTTTTAAAATTTGGAAAAATATTCTTCTGAAAATTATGTTTAGCGACGATTCAAATTATGTTATGATATTTTGTAAAAAAAAATTTAATATTTCGGGTTGAAAATAAACACACACTTATGTTTTTAATGTTAATTTTAATGCTAAATGACAATTCAGTTCGACTTCACCTCCCACGCACGCTATTAAATTGGACGTAAAATAAGTCCGTATCCAGCGCGATTTATAGTACATCAAAATATTGTTTTTTTTTTAAATATTTTTGTACGCGACGTCACGCAGTGACGAGGAACTTTTTCACAGGGATTCCCTCTCTGTCCGCAACAGACTTAGGACGATGGGAGAAGGAAAATCTCTCGCAATGCAGCAAATAGCTTATATTAGCGTGGAGTTAAAACATGTCAATCATTAAAGCGCGATTATGATCGATTTACACTGTCACTATATCAAATCGATTTTTACGAGTTAACTTGTTTATAAGGTTCTCCATCCATTGAGGCTGGTCTACAGGCACCAAGTGTCCAGCGTTCCTCACCATAACTTCTGTTAAATTCCCCGCAGTCTTCCAGTATCCCGCCAGACTCGGGCCAACGTACCACGGCTTCCTCTCCACTTCTTTCCATTCAGAAGCGGAGCTGAAATTCAAATTCCACAAAACATTCTCAATTGCTGTATAAGGCACTATTATATCCAGTTGTCCATTATAGACGATTCCACGATAGTGTGATAATATTTCTTCTAGTAAATTAGCCACTGATTGCATCGTATCATTCGCTATACTCGACATTGCTAAGTCTTCAGTCTCGTAAAAAGTTAAATTGCTTACATGCAACGCATTGCGAATTTTTGGCTGCTGCACGTACATGATATATTGGTAGAGAGAAGGATCTTCTTTATAATTTAAAAAATTGTATATATTTTCAAAATTAGTCAAATTGTAAAATAAAGATTCGAAACCATTGAACAATTTGTTGTAAATTTCGGAGGCACCCGGCCAATCTTGCTCTTTAATTTTTTCGACGCAGTTTTTTTCGTACTCCGAGACCAGCTCGAATCCATTTAGGTCTACTAATCCTATCTGATAAAGATAGTCGGCGTACATTAATTGATTCTCTGGATCCAACCAACCATTGCCGATCGAGAAGCCTTGCAAGTTAATCTTTTGTTGAGCATCACGATTTTCTCGATGAATTGTAGAGCACACTGCGCACACAAATTTCCCGCCGTAAGATTCTCCACTGACATAAAATTCGTTGTCTCTCAAACCGGGAAACAACTGGAAAAATTGAGAGAGAGCCGAGTACAAATCTCTACCGATATCGTCTTGGTTCTCTGCAAAACCGCTTTTCGTATGACTGTAACCAGTATTTACAGGGTTATCGATATATATCATATGATGGTTTTTAGTCCAAGAAGTTGGCCGGGGTTCTAATTTACCCTCATTGATTTCAAATGGTCCATTTTCAACAAAAAGACCATGTAGTGAAGACATGCCAGGTCCCCCTTGGAGCCAAAGTATCACTGGGTCATCCGGGTTAGTTTTCGAAGGGAAGTACCAAAAGAACATATTTGAATCATGAGTCTCGTTGACGGTGAGGAATCCAGAATAGCTAGGAACTTCTGGAAAATCAGGTATAGAGACCCGTGATAGTTTCTTGGCTTCTTGAAGTCGCTTAGCTGTTATATAGGGAGTCAGGTACAGCGGTTTTCCGTAGTGCTGTCCCTCAGTACCAAAGATGACGTCTTTGAGGAAGAAAATTGCCATTCCGAGAATAGCCAGTGTGAGTGCAGCTAACAGAACGAAGTATTTGAGAGAGCCCATATTAAACGAAACACGCTGATACCGCGGCGAGCTGCTGTACCGATGACAAACAAATCACTGAATCGAATACAGCCGGGAGGGGCTGAGGCCTGGGGCATCGTGATGGCGGAACGCACGGTTATTTTTAGGGACTTAACATATGAGGATATATTTATACATCACTGATAAGTTAAGATTAGTTTATGTAGCATACAATAAACGCAATCAAAGTTTGAAATATTAAAATAAACAGGTACTTATGATTCTTAAATAGTGTATTTGTAACCTGCGGGGATTAATAATAATAAAAATACAATTTATATCCCCCCGTTTCAAGATCAATCTCTCCTCAAGGGCGCTCTCGGTATTTGAACGCACTATTTTTGACATATTACGAGTATTTTGAAGTAGAACTCATATGTTAAGTGCAATGATGTGAAGGTCGTGTTGACGGCCATTAGATTGGGTACTTTTGCGCATCTGTATATTCAGAAAAACATGTTTGATAAGAATACCGCAGAAAACTTATCAAGGGAAGACGAACTATGTACAAATTAACCTTTATCGATTTTCTGATATGTGATACTAATACATTGCTTTAGGTTTAGTCTCGGGATAACAGTTTTTAATATACAACAAATGTGAGATGGTAAGGGCTTATCTCAATTATCGAACATATTTTATTTATGTATTTTCTACTAACACAAATAACACATTTTTAACGCTGTATAAAATCAAATAGATTGAAAACGCAGCGTGATTTATGGCATTGTGATGTCATAATACCCGTTAAGTCACGTATTCGGTGACAAATACTATAGTTTTCACTCTGATGATGTGTTGTTTAATTTTCAATGAATTTGTTACAAATGATGAATAAAATCATATATTTATCGATTGATAAATCTATAAATCATGACAGATAGTGTTTTTTCAACTCGAATGGTTTTTTATACATTTTTTCATTGCATTTCATAATTTTTTCTCATAACACTGCCATTTAATAGACATACTCGTTTATGATTTTGTTTGGTGTATGACATTTGTAATATTGTATATAGGTTCATACCATCATGCCATATCCCTGTCGAGGTACGCAGAGAGGACAGAATGCCAGCCTTTGCTGTCTTGACATATCCTTCCCCTCTTCCCTATCCATACACTATCTTTACAATTTCTATGACTTCCCTACTTCCTACGTTTCCCTTTTTCAGAATATAATTCACTTGATTTAACCATAATTTACCATTGGTCTCTCTCTCACACGCCTTCTACTCACATCTGTACTATGTATATGTTTAATTAGTATTTCTACATTCATTCGTTCTACACGCCTTAACCATCTAAATGTGGAAGAAAAATGGGAACGATAAGTGATGGATTAAATATTGAAGAAGAACGGATAAGAATGAAAAATATACTAGTGGACATAGCAAAGGATATACGAGTATATGGCACGACGAAAGTAGGATGTAAAAATGGGGACGCATTGTGGGACAAGGAAGTTAAAGTCAGCGTGAAAGGTAAAAATAGAGCATGGATAATATTTATTGAAACAAAAAAGAAAACAACGGAAAGAAACAGAGAGTACAAAGAATGGAAGATAACAACAAAAAGATTGGTTGAGGAGAAGAAAAAGAAACTTAGAGATGAAAAAGGCAGAAAGGTTAGTATGAATGCGAGGGGAAATATGAAATAAAAATCGAAGGAAGTAAGCAAGATGCGTAGGAAAAAAGTTACGGGAGGTATGAGTGGAATCATATACAAGAATGTCACACAAGGATGAAGAGTTTTATCAGAAGACGGAAGGGTTCATTCAAGATGGAATTAGTATTTTGAAGAACTGTACAAGAGTAGTGATACTAGTGGACACAGCTGTGAGTTTGGTTTAGCTGAAAATGGTGAGCGTTTGGAAAACCTGAATGACATCAGGCTACAAACAGTACGAACGGCTGTAAAAGACATGAAAAAAGGGAAAGCGTTCAGCTGCGATGAAGTGAGCGCAGACCCAATAGTGAATGGGGGTGAACGAATGATCGAGTGGCTGAGACAGATTTTCAACAAATATTGGCAATCTGATTACACATCAAAATAGTAGGGGTATAAGAATGGAGTGTGGAAGTTACATAGCCGAGTGAAGTAAGTAAAATGTGCGGAAAAAAACTGCTAAAAAGATAGAGAAGAAATATTTACAAAAGAAGTGTGGGATGCTCACGGAGCTTGTTTAAATGAAGGAGGAGGCGTGGATCAGATTTTATCTTCGTGTATGCTTGTGGAAAAATATATGACAAAAAATAAAAACGTATATTGTTCGTTTGTGGACTTGGAAAAAGCATATAACCGCGTGATAAGATACAAACTATGGAAAATATTGAATGAATATGGTGTTGAACATAAACTTATACGTGTTATTGCATCATTATGTGCTGAAAATAGAGCATGTATTAATCTGAATGGCCTCTTGACTGAATGGTTTAATATTTCGAAATGGGTAAATCCAGGATGCGTTATGTCACCGTGGTTGTTCAATATTTATAAAGATTCATGTGTGAAGGAACTACAGAGGTCAATTGGTGTCATACAAATGTCAAATAGGAAAGTATGCAGAATGTTGGATGCAGATGGTACGGTAGTGTTAGCGGAGAGTGAAGGCGAATTGTAGAGTTTGATAAGTAAATTGTATGAGAGATGCGAAGAAAAAGATCTTTAATTGAATGTTTCGAAATTCAAAGTGATGGTGATAGAAAAGTATGAAAGGAAATGTAAATGCGGAATATGGGAGAAAAATTAAAGATTACGGCAGAGTTGAGAAATTCTACTATTTGGGTAGTATATTCTCAGATGAAGAGTTAAGAGGGATATCGAACGGCGTGTAGCGTTAGGAAGCAAAGACAATTGGGTACACACCTTCATACTTTACAAAAAGCACTGAGAAAAGTATAATTGTGTAGTATTTTTTCAAATAACATCAAGGTATATAAAGGCACTGCTTAAGAACAGTTAATATTTTAATGATTTTAAGTTTGATACAATGGCGATCACAGAAAAACAAAGACTATTTATTATGAACTGCAGATTATTCCAAGTCATCGCACTCCATTAAATCAAGTCTTCAACGGCAAAATTTAATAACTGAATTAAACGCCGCTAAAATTTTGATGGAACATTTCAGATACTCTGAGAAGGTTCATTACAGGAACTGGAAATAATTTCCAGCCATTAAAACAACTGTAATTAATCGGGATGTATGGTAGCGTTCATATTTCAGATGAAATTGATATCTTCTGGCTTTCATCGGGAATGGTGAAATAAGAGATCTATTCGTACGTTTTATTTGTTTCGAACGATTTAACAACATTCTTGGTCTTCTGCAAAAACTTTATCACCTGAATTATAAAGTGTTGGCGACCGTGGTCTAACGATCATTATTCATGATATACGAGCGGGTGCCTCAGGGTTGATTCCTGGTGGATTCACTTTCAAACTGGTTTTACATAGTGTTTTACATCTTCGTATTGGTTTTACTATTTTATATCGTGACAAAATAATGAAAGAAGATGAGAAAAATACATGGGGGTGACAATCTATGACGGAATTAAGTGAGTATTGATAGTTATGAACTGATGTGTTGAGTAGAATAAGAGAAATTTGTTATGGTTGAATAAATAAATGAAGAAAGACTAACAAAACAAATATACTCGTATAGTGTAAATGTGAGTCGATGACGTTGAAGAAGAAGACCAAGGAAAGTATGGTTGCACAAAGTGAATGATATTTGAAAGAAGGACACGTGGAAAGTCAGAGAAATAGTAGTTTAATGAATGTAGAAGAGGCGAAGGAGGTATCATAAGTTGATATAGATCAGTCCAGCACTCGATCAATCCCGACAGGGAAATAGCGCGATGGTATGTACTCGTATATACTCATACATGTCCATCTGAATTGATAGCTGAATTTCTGTATCTTCAATGCTAAATCTGTGGCGTTATTGTACAAGTTGATATGTCAGTTTTACCTCAGTTTACAGGAGAAGAAATATTAACTTTGATAAGCTGTTAAAATCAGTAAAAATAATCATTTTTAAAATTTTTCCAAACGATATGTCTTTTGTTTGGATAGTTTACAACATGCTGAGAAATATTTACAACATGCTGAGAAATATTTTCTATAAATTGTAAAGAATAAACACAAAATGACAAAAAACGGACATATTAACTTCTGCCATATCGCCAAAGAAATAATCCAGACAGGAAGATGACCTGATAATAAATGTGTGAATCTGAACTTATAGCTGAATTTTTGTAGCTTTAATGCTACGAATCATAAATAATACCGACAGGAAAATGGCGCGATAGTAAACCATATACGAGTATGAAGATCTGAATTTATAGCTAAAAATTGTTTAGCTTTAATGCTACAAATCATAAATAAATCCGACAAGAAGATGGCCTGATGGTATGTGTATAGATCTGAATTTATAATTGAATTTTCGTAGCTTTAATACTACGAATCATAAATAATCCCGACAGGAAAATGGCGTGATGGTATATATAATATGTGGATCAGAATTTATAGCTGAATTTCTGAAGCTTAAATGCTGCGATCATAAATAATCTCGACAGGAAAATGACGCAATGTTATTGTATGTAGATCTGAATTTATAGTTGAATATCTGTTGTTTAAATTCTGCGAATCATAAACTAAAAATAGCAAATATAACATTCAGCCAAACGAAAGGGTGCATCAGATTAGTCCATCGATCGTCTTGGTTTATTGATCTATCAAATAGCAACCACAAAATTGGAAGCTATTGGAACTTTTGATTGAATGCGTCAAGAATGTGTGCTTGCTGAAATGCAACAGCTTGTATACAATACACTAATACACGTGCATGCGTCTTCCATATACAAGATGGTTGATAGTCATACTTGATGACGAGGGATGCTCGTATCGTATCGTAAAGATATAATTCACGTTAGAAACATCAGTAAGTATGTATGTCATTGAGAATATTTATTACCATTTGTTGGCTTAATTAGTAAGACGTCTGCTTTATAACTTGGGGGCTGCTGTTTTGATTCCCGTTTATAAATACATTTTTTTAACAGTTCGAGTCTGGTTTGAAATTAAGGCCTTTTTAATTACTTGCTGATTGGTTGGAAGATATTGCCATATGGCACAAAAGCCTTCAAGTTGTACTGTATACAACGAAAGTATAATATAATACAATATATGAATGACGTGATTAGTGATGATTGGGAATTTAAACTGACGTGTTCAATAAATAAGATGATTAGAGCACTCTGAGATCTCTGAAAAAAAAAATAACAAAACAAAATATATAGTGGAAAGCGTAGCAGAGGAAGACCAAGGAGAGTATGGTAAGATTAAGTGAATGCTATTTTAAAAGAACAAGGTGTACGGCCGCGCGGTAACGCATTGGGCTTCCGTGTGGAAGGTCGCCGGTTTGAACCCTGCGCTGTGTTACTCCCCTCGAATGACGCAGGTAAGGTTTCTGCCTAGTATTCGGGGTTTAAGGATACCTATGGCTCATACCTATTCTTAAAAAAAAACAAGCCGGAAAGTATAATATAATACAATATAATAGTATAATCGTCGTCACCGTTGCCAGGCCTCGTAGTCGAGGATCCCCTAGCCACTCCAACGTCAATCTTGAACTGCTCTTCCACGTCGATCATGTGATTTTCGGTGAGAAAACAGTCCGATTCTAGATGCGCACTCCCTCTCGCAGATGTCACAGGCATGTGGACCCTGCTGAACCATCTGGCAATGCTGTCGCATGTTCGCAGCGCGCAGACTGTTTCTCATACGTCTAGCCGCTGTGACGCCATCAGCCCGAGAACATACGGCTCTCCACTCCTCACGGTCCCGTGTTATATACTCCCAGTTCTTAGGCGCCGCAAAAAGTCAGCGGCTTTCGCAGACTGTCCTTATAGTGCTTTCTCGGCTCGCGTTCACTTACCCGCAATTTCCCAGTATAAGACTTGACAATTTCCATATCTTCTATAGGTTTGCAGTTGGAGCGTTGCAGGACCGAGAAATTTGTGACATGATCACTCGAGTGGATCCGAAGAATGATATAATATAATACAATATAATAGTATGATAAAATACAATGTAAAAGTATAATGAATATAATAGTACAATACAATACAATATGAAAGTATAATGCAATATAATATGAAAGTATAATACAATACAATATGAAAGTACAATACAATACAATAAAACTGAATTTTTTGGTTTGTTTGAAATATCGAATAAATATACACCTCGCCGTTTGAGTAATTAATGCAAGTACCGAAAATAATGAATATGAATTCATTAATATAAAGTTTCAAAGCACCGCAAAATGGAGTGCCGTAAACCTAAATTCTCCTGTATTTAAAAGTATACGAGTTTGTGGAAAGTGATTCAGCTATGCAAATTCATATTTTTAAGATACATTCTATCATATTTTTTTCCAGAAGTGGGTTCAATTACCGTTCATATCCATTTTTTTAAGATTCCAGTATGGGTTTCTTTTAAAGCTTTTTAAACATCGTTCTTAATTGGTTGGAAGAGATTATCACCACAAGGCAACACACCTTTCTCTGTATAACGAAAGTGTAACACAACTATTAATATAATCCCATATAATAAATCCATTTTGTATATATGGAAGTTAATGTGCAAAAAAGGACATGACGTTATAACTGTTCTGAGATAATTGAAGAAACGTTATGCCCCTTTGTATTGACTTGTTTGTAATAAATTTTTAAGATAAAACTTACCTGGTTGTTGGATAATTTTGCATATAAATAATTGAGGTGGGGTTATTCGATGTCTCAAATAAACCTTAAAAAATATGTTATGTGGGTTGATTCCTTTCTGCATAACATTCTTATAGTCCAATTATAAAAAAAAACTGTAAGTACTTGACGAAATGTATGTCAAATGATATTGACTCAGAGAGGTTTCTGCACTCCTGCAAGAGACACGCGGAACCTTTTACATTTCAGATGTGTAAATAGTAATTAACTAAAACCAGTTGAATGTTGTTATTCACTAATGAAGATTATTGAATTATTTAATAATTTATTTTTATGAATGGAACTATGTGCCTTACAATAATATTTAAAAAAATATACAAATAGTGAGTCAGTGTTTTATTTTTTATCAACGGAACAATGTACCTTAGAACAATATTTAGAAGAAGTAAAATAAAAAAAAGTTTTATTTTTTTTAACATAAGAATGTAACTTGCAACAATATTTAAAAAAATAGAAGTAGAGAAGATGAAGATTTATATTTTTCGAATCTGTGTCTTAGAGATGTTAATTTGGAGGAAAGTAGAGCTTTCAGGCCGATTGCTTCTTCGTCTAATAAATAGGTTGTTCCAGATTGATCAAATAGGACGAGCTATTATGATAGAGCTTTGCCGTTGCTGGTTCTGAGGCCTGTGTAGCCTGTCTTTTAGTATTAGAGATATAAGTAACGTGTACAGCTTTAGGAAGCGCTTAAAGACAATCATTTTTGGAGAGTTCTTATAAAAAAATTACGATGTATGAACACTCAATACATTACACTAAACCTAAAGCCGAATGTGTTACTAACATGTATCGGAAGATTTACAGCGTTTATTGTTCGTCTCCCCATGATAAGTTTTCTTACCAAATATGTTTTTCAGAACATACATAGATGCAGGGAAGTACCTTATCTAGCTACTGCCTTCCTTTACTTACACTCAAATTGTGTGTGTTTATGTACGAGTATCATAAATATGTAAATATATTTATTATGTAACATTTTAAATGTCAATAAAAGTGGGTTCGAATCTTGAGTTAGGCCACCCATGAGAAGAGTTTGCTCTCTTAACGGCACTATATATAAATTGTCTTTTTATTATTATTTTAAATATATCGTTTTTTCGAAGGTGTTGATATTATATTTTTCCTTTTCTAAAGTCACTGTGATATATAAAGGATACATATGTTAAGTGTCGTATTTCTGTAAATAAATTTCAAAAGCACAGGAGCGTGATCTGTGAAAAAGCGTCTTAGCTGAAAGGGTGGCCCTTTTTAAGACTGTGAAAAAGAAATACGCACAAATCGATCAAAGCGCCCAGCATCGAGTTGCCAGATGTTGCCTTAAAGAGTGTACCCACATTGCGGGAGGCAATATTCCCTCTTGTTTTTTTACTTGCAGCGTGGAATGAAATATTTCTATGCGGCAATGTTATAATCATTTCCTTATGCGCTTTTAGATAATTATCTTGAACAAAAGTTCAAGTTTTGTAAATTTATGAGTTATCTATTTGTCAAAATACAAAAAAAAGGTTGGTACCTCTTTTGTAACACTTAAACTAAAAACAAAATTTCAATGAAAAGTTACTCACCGAGTTAGTGAGGGATACGCTTCCATAGTACCGTTGTATTATTTTAAAGAGTAATTTTCTGTTATGAGTCGAATACTACTGCGACGTATGTTATTTGAATACCAACGACAAGATGTTAGATAAGATGGAGTGATTCAAAAACGTTTGCATCCGATTTACAATATATTAAACCTAAAAATGTATGATCATGTGTTAAAGTTTCGGAATAGACTTTAACGGTTTAAAATCAGGCAGCGAAGGTACATTCAGTGTCGATATTACTTTGCGTGCTTTGCAACCCCAATTTTCTCTGATATTATAGCGAAACATTCCAATTTCTTTCAGAACATGGATTTTCTCTTCGATCAGGCGATGAGAGACTGGTTTGCTTACCAACACATCACATTTTATTTATCTTCATTTGCGGTTCACTCAGCGCGACTGTAGAACGAACTTCTAAGATTTATCAGATGTGCACCATCCTTATTAATGTTTAAGAGATAATTAAAAAAAATATTAATTATCAATCAAAATATCCTTTCATTCTAATTTTGTTTGGTTCGAATTCCTTTCCTCTAGTTCTACCATTATTGATAGAGATTATTCATATAGTTTTTTTACTAAATATTGAACAAATATATAGATTTTTTGTTAAATCTGCCCTAGATTGAAATAGTTTAATTAATCAAAGATGAACTGATTATTTGGTAGAAAAAGCTATTGCAATAAGCTCGCCAGATGTACGAGTACCATGTTTAATCATGTACACAAAAGAAATAAAATAAAATAAATATTAAAGTTTTCTATTAAGTAACTATACATAGATACTGATAAAACGTCTCATAAATGTATAGTCTCACAATTTTTAGGAACAATTAGTTCATTTGACTTAAAGTGTCACAAATGTTTCACAGTATTTGGTAAGAAGTTTTAACATTTATTTATTTTGTCAAAATGATACGTAGAAAATTCTTTGTAGTTTACGTCGACATTTTATGAGTGCATTTTAAGTAAACAGGCAACCTGTTTAAGGCAACTTTAAGTCATCACTAGCGGAAGGATACGCTCGTGACGATTTAACGTTGATTATTAGAGCCACTTTCTCAAACCAATTTAGTAGCAATTATACTCATCGATTGTCTAAGAAAGTAAAAATGTAAGCATGCCAATTGAAAGAAATCAGTTTTTTTTATATAAATAAGCTTGAGCTATTTTCTCCCATCCAACGAATAACAACAGGTGTATTCCCAATCCTTAGACTAATGAATGTAAAATAGTATAAAGCTATCCCATCGTAAAAAAACGGGATTAAATTAATGAAGACAAGTAGTCTAGTTGATCTATTTTGGTCAATTTATAATTTAATTAAAATGTTGTCGATAATGGTTTATTTTTCAAGGTTTAGAGCATATACGCAAGATAATCGTATACCTTGATATTAAATACCTTAAACGGATGGCTTCCTACTGAGATTCACTTTCAAATAAATCGACAATTTATAAAAATAATTGTTCACAAATTGTGTAACAGATTTGTATCAAAATACATCCTAAGTACCTTTTCACACTTCAAACAATTATACATATACACCCTTGGAGTTCCGAGTAAGCGAATAAGCATATCAAAAATTATTTATAAATACATTTTATCGATAGTGGTTACATTTTAGCAGTTGGCGTACATATTCCCCTATAATTGCCTAATAAACAACCCTTGTTAACAGAAAAAATATATATTACCATTTGTATTCATCACCAAATGTAAGGAACACAAAAAAGGATACATATTTTTATTCCACTTAATAAAACCACATTAAAATGATATAAATATTATTTAGCACGATTCCCTAAAATATCACTAAAAGGACGGAAAGTACAATGGGGTATTTTTTTTCATGGACATAATATGTCAGTTTTATCCCAAAATTGTAGGTTTTTCTCCGTTTTTTTCTGTAAATCGATAATTTTACGGTATTTCATTTTGTGGCGATTTGCCAGCGTGGAGGGTAAAACTGGCCTTTTGTTAGAATATGATGTTTTTAGACAGTCGTGAAGTGTGGCCATTGTTAAAAATATTTATAGCTCATACTCTTCCATCGCCAGGTGGCACTTGGCTTACAACATTTTATTATTTTATTGAATTTTGTAGTACCTTTACAGTTCTACAGTTATTTATACGTCACACTATTTTTATTTGAATATTTTTTCTAGTTGGTCTAGAGGTTAAATCATTTATCTAATTGTCACATGGTAATTAACCTAACTACCAGCTTGTACTGAAAGCAATAAATGCGCAATAAAATCATGTTAAAGAATTTCATGATAAATATAATAGTTTCATGTTAACCTGTGAAGTGACTTTGCAGAAAAGCATGGGCAAGTGGGTTATGTCTATAAAAACTTTCAAGAAGACCAATTCGTGATCTATCCATCGAGGTTTTAAAATAATGGTTTTCCTAAAACTCATTCAATAAAGTCATCTCGTGTACGAGTTGAGGATAATCTCAGTATTTCTGGACAAATTATTTAACCCACATAGGTTTGTCGTAAATGTTATACATTGGGGTGAGTTTAATTGCCAAATGGTAACTCTTCCAACAATTCAGACAAAACGTTTAAAAGAAAAGCTAAGCATAACCAATGATAGTTATACATAACAAACATACTACACCGTGTTTGTTGTATTTTTTAACTAAGGAACATATAATATAACCCACGGATGAGTTACAAATGGTTTGAGGAGAAAAGAAAAGGATGATATATCGAAGAATAAAAAAAACACTTAATAATATGGAATGGATAATTTAATTTATATAGTACCTTTTAGAGAGTAGACTCTCCTCAAGGTCACTCTAACTCTATCACTTTACGAGTTATTCGCTGACTATTTTCGAAATCGAAAACATATCTTTTTACGTGGGGTATTAACATCTGATCAATTTCATGTTAACTCTGGTGCTACTCATGGATCGAACCTAAGGCCAATTCTTGTCTTATTTTCATTATTGATTTGAAAAAGTATAACTAACTAATATGTTTTACTTTTTGTGGATGATCTTAAATCGTATCTAAAAATATCGAGCGTTGGGGACTGTAGGAAACTCCAGGATGACATAAAAAATATATATGTATATAAATAGAGCATTCGTAACAAACTCTTCTTTAACGTATCAAAATGTTTTGTTATTTCATTTGTAAGAGCACGAAAAACTACTTATTTTCGTTATCTTATGAATGGCTAACACCTGTTTAGGACGGGTAAAACAAAGGACTTAGGCGTTTTATTTGAAAGTGACCTTTCATTTGATTTGCAAATCAAATCAGTTACAATGAAAGAAATAAGATTCTTGGGATTGTATTTCGTACCAACAAACTATTCACAGATACCCACCCATGTACTCAGAATATTGAACGATTCCTTGGCAGAAGTCATTTGGAATATTGCTCTATAATATGGGTACCAGCATGAATTACGTATTCACTGATGCAAGAACGGGTTAAGAAAAAAAATCTCCGTTGTCTCTAAATGAGCGAGTATGGATATTATCCTTGGATTTTGGTATTTTTTTAATAAGGATGTTGAATTACAGATCATTAGAGAGTGGAACATCTCTTCGATTGGGTGTCTTCTTTTTTTTTTTGCTCAGTGGTAATCTAGTTAGCTCACCCGTCCCGAACAGCTATGGTTTGTATGTTCCGGATAATTATCTGAGACAACGCACCCATAGATTGTTTTATCAACATATATGTCGGACCAACCTGCCTTTAAAAATGTTGGTAGGTAGATCAATCACTCTTTTGACCGTGTATGTCCTCATATAGACATACTTGTTTCATGTCTTGCTCAGCTCCTTCAGGAAAAAAAACTTTTAAATTTAGTGTGATACTTGAAATGATTAACTTTTTTTGTATATAATTTTACATGTCCAAATATTTTATTGTAAAATTTGCATTTATAAATATTATTGTTTTTATTAAATAAGTCTTAAAATTTTTTAATGATTTTATGTATGTTTTTTATTATGTGTACATTGATATCTATATGTACATCTATATATATTAATCTTTTAAACTAGCTCTAAAAAAATTACGAAGATTTGGGAAGCAAATATGTGTGTATAAAATGAATGAAAACCAAAAAGGGGAACAACTCAGAAGAAATGACAAACAGTTTGAGATCTTTTTTTTACATAGATCAATACGAGAAGTATGAAAACACCCGAGAAATGGCGTGATGGAATTAATGCACATATGTTTATTAAATTTCAACTCATGGAAAAAAATTCAATGAACAAACAAAACAAAGAAAATTCGAAGATATAAGAACAAGAAACACACGTGCATATGAAATGAATAACGAGCAAGAAATACAAACACCGCAGAATTTATTATAAACAGTTTGTGATTTTTTTTACATAAATAAAAGTTTGAGAACATGTATGACATGACGAATACACATGGAAGAGTACATTTTTGTGCACTTATAAGGAAACGTACAACCAATAACATAGATCCCGTGCATCAAAAATAAGTTGTAAATATTTTTTTAACACCTGCCTTACTGTGCTAAAAAATCCGCCAGCCACGGTGCTGGACGCTAAGCGTCCAGTGAATAGTGTATGTTTTAAATAAAACTTATGCAAAATCTGCTAGGTTATTATTTGTAATTAGCTATAAAAATAATTTAATTGTGTATTAAAACATCCAATAATGTAAAATAAGTGCAAGAAATGAAAATATAAGTCCTGGTCACTCGCTATCCATCACAGGGCGGCAAGTGTTAATTTCTCGGTGTCAAATAGTAAGTCAGTAAGTAGGTTTTAGATTCTGGCTTGTCCAGTTCTATTTCCAGCGAGTTCAAAGTTAATATACCATCGAATTGATTGCTTTCATAACGCTTAAAATCTTCTTGATACAATTGTGATTTCTCTAGAATTTATAGAATTATTTAGACGTTTTAAAGTATAGTATTCAAATAGAGATTTTATTTCTGATTCCAATCTCTTCGAAATAATCAGATAAGAGTTACGCAGAATAATATCAATTTCTGGGTGAAAGGCTAAAACGATATTTCCAAAACGAAAAAAAAAACTTCAACCTTTCCCTTCCGGTGCTTAAAAAAATCGCGCGTTTCGGTGCTGTGTATTCAAGACACACGTAAAAATGAGCGATTTAAAATCGGAAAAATAAGAATATTCATAGCCAATCGTATAATTAATTAAATTTGAAGTCATAAGTGATACTCATTGAAATTTAGTTGCTGAAAACATGAAAAAAACATCGGCCGATGTTCACAAAACGGGCACAGAGACCACTTCATATGGATGCCCGCGAGCTACTGAGACGGGACTCGAAACACTCACACTGTGTGTGTTATAGCTCGAAAGAAGAAACAACTGCGAACTGAGATTCTATTTCTTGCGTTCCCATATACCGAAGGAGAGTGAGAGTGAGACGTGAATAGCGTCGCTTCCTCACCCATAGCAGTTTTTAGAATGAATATAGCTACGTCACACGTTTGATTGTATTGGTGAACTTATTTCCGATTTTCACAAAATATCTCTGAAGTGGCCGATAAGTGCTTATTATTATTAATACATTTTTTTCATTCAATGCGTAAATGTATTACGGAGGAATACCTAAAATCTGAATCCAGTATTTATTATATTTATAGAGATATTATAGTTTTCAGAAGCAATGTGTACTAATACACATCGCAGGGAAGGAAGGGTACGAGTACTTTAAAAGGAAACGAAAAAAAAAAACATTGAACTAAAGCCACATTTTACATTTAAAGGGCAAAGTACACGAAAGGAGATGGAAGTTGGGACAGGACAAGATATAGGAATTATAGAGAAACATATATCATCATTGAAGAAGAAAATGACAGCCTTTTCACATATCTTTATTTTACTAACGGAAGTAAATGTATGGTTTTATGTTCTTGTAAACTATTTGAGGTACAGAAATATTAGTCAATTTTGACTGGCAACAATTAGAAACTACTTACCAAGAGCTCCTCTTTTGTTATGACTGTCCTTTTTTAATAGAGCCTCAGATTGACATTTTCAACATTTCAGATATCTTTTTTAATGAAAGCATTTTTCGCTTTCTTAGTAAGGGGAGTTATTTGTTTTGTTTAAATAATAATTTTTCATTTGCTTATTTTTACTAATTGTGACTGTATTTTTACATTTTTCTTTAGGCTTGTATGTGATTGAGTTTAACCTATTGTATATATGAAAGCTTTATATAAAAAAAGTAATATAAAACAGGTCTTCCAATTCTGAAGCCTTTGTTTACTCTTCAGGAGTCGGGATATTTTTTATTCAATGCCTTGTACTTACACTGTGTAGAGTTTAACCTTTTTATAGAAGTTTTTTAGAATTTCTTCAACTTAAGTCATTCGAAAGTCATGTTAATTACTTGATATTAACATTATTGAGGTAAGCAGAAAGCGATAAAAGGATAAATAAAAAAATGTGTTTATTTTGCTTTAACAGTTTTAGTTTTTATAAAATATCAATAGATACATAAAAATTAACATATGTATAAAGCTTTTCTATTTGAATTAACTATTTGATTAAACTATTTGATTATTTGAGTTAACTATTTTTAATATAATGATCGTCGTACAATTTCCACATGAATTTCAGTATAACTATATGAAGATCTATGGCTTAGACCAGAGGTTCCCAGCCCCGTGCCCGCGGGCACCATGGCGCCCGCGGAACGATTCGTATGTGTCCGCCACTATTCGACAGAGACATAATTTTTTCAAAAACATTAATTAAAAATGTAAATTATTTTTTATTTATTTGTTAAAGTTTTAACTTTTTTGAGTGCCTAGGTTTATTAAATACGTTCGTATGTTTGCGATATTGTATGTATGAGTGGTTCCTTTGCTGACAGTATTTGTCGCAACTTGTCTAGCGGCGAGCCAGACTGCACTCTTCACGCTAGCCTGGAACGGGGAGTGCTATTTGCACACCACTCCTTGTACACGCAGAAAACCCGAAGTGAACGAACGCCACGAACTGAGCCGATGAACGCCGAAGGCGCCAAAACACATGGCACATGACTCTGACAGCTCTGTCTGTCAGTGAAAGCAATAAGCATGGCCCCGACAGCCAAACTGACAGTAGTCACGTGCTCGTACCGTCCCGATTGATCTTATTCTGCATTCTGAAGTACGTTGGCTCAGTAAAGGAAAGGTTTTTACAAGATTTGTGAGTTTAATTGAAGAAATAAAAACATTTATAAACGATAAAAAGGAAAATTATGATGAACTAGCTGACTCTCGCTGACTGATTGATTTGGGATTTCTCACAGACATCATGGAAAAATTGAATTTTTTAAATTTGGAGTTGCAGGGGAAAGACAAAAACATAGCTGAAATGATAAGCTCTGTAAAGTCATTTAAAGCTAAATTGGATTTGTTGATATCACATCTGCAGATCAATTCTCTCGTGCATTTCCCACATATGAAGAAAATGCTAGGTAACAATGAATTAAACGGGTCATTATTTATTAAGCATCTTCAAGTGTTAAAAAAACAGTTTGAAGAGAGATTTTTGCAGTTTACACATATCGAGCCAATTGTTTCCTTCTGTATCAATCCTTTTACTTGCCAAATAAATGTAATGGAAATGGCCGCATGTATTGCAGATTTTGTTCAAGGTAAGACAGAAGAACTAGAGTTAGAAATTTTGGACCTTAAGAATGATATTTTGCTAAAATCCTTAATATCAGAGGACTTTTGGAATACAGTGGACAGAGAAAAGTTCCCATTTTTGAAAAAAGCGGCATATAAAATTGAATCATTTTTCGGTTCGACATATTTATGAGAATCTTTGTTTTCAAACATGAACTGAATAAAATCAAGATATAGATCTCGACTCACCGATGAGCATGTTTATGATTGTTTGCTAAAAGGATTATCTGCTATCGTCATACTCTCCTAATTATGAGTATGAGGCACTGGCCAATGTTTTCAAACATGAACTTAATAAAATCAAGATATAGATCTCGACTCACCGATGAGCATCTTTATGATTGTTTGCTAACAGGATTATCTGCTATCTGCTATCGTCATACTCTCCTAATTATGAGTATAAGGCACTGACCAATGTTTTCAAACATGAACTGAATAAAATCAAGATATAGATCTCGACTCACCGATGAGCATCTTTATGATTGTTTGCTAACAGGATTATCTGCTATCTGCTATCGTCATACTCTCCTAATTATGAGTATGAGGCACTGGCCAATGTTTTCAAACATGAACTGAATAAAATCAAGATATAGATCTCGACTCACCGATGAGCATCTTTATGATTGTTTGCTAACAGGATTATCTGCTATCTGTTATCGTCATACTCTCCTAATTATGAGTATGAGGCACTGGCCAATGATATGCAATGCCAAAGATCACATTGACATATTGATATTATATTTTTTTATAAAATGTTTTCTTTGTATTTGTGTTTTTTGTTTACTTTGTTTACGTTTTGTAAATACATTTCTCTGTGTGTATGCAATTTGAATAATAATTTTACTATATTGAAACATTTTTGTTTATTATTTATTAATAAATTATGAATATAAGAAAATAAATTATGGGAAAATGAGAAGTTATGGAAGGAGTTTGTCGATTAAAAATAGGTGGTGCCCGCCACCCTACCGATATTTTAGAATGTGCTCTAAAGTACAAAAAGGTTGGGAACCACTGGTTTAGACAGTAGAACGTTCGATCTTCAGTCCTGGGATTTCGTGTTACCTAAAAATTGAGCTTAGTCTGTTTTTGATTTTAATAAAAGGTTTTTATTGAGTTGGAAAAAATAACCCCGTGACAATAAGCTCGTCAGCTTGTACATAATTCAATAAAAAGGAATATACACTTTACTGCACTTTTAGCTGACATTGCCAATCAAACGTTTTATTTTAGTATTATACATAAAGTACATAAATAATAAACCAATTTAATAGTCCTCAAGGCAACATAAACGTTTTATGTCATATGGTAGAACGCTTGTCTTCCCGCCGAGATATGTTGGATTTATTTCCTGATTATGGCGAAAAAAATATGATGCAGTCTAATTTATAATATTTAAGAGACTTTATGAAAACCTGTGATTGGTAGAATCGAAGCAGCACATGGAAATTAATCTGTTAGGTTGTACCATTAATAATGGAGATGTAATTCAAATTTATTAATTTTCTATAATTATAACATATGAGATACCAAACATTTCCGTCCTTTGCATGTCATTTGTCTCGTTGCATTGTGAAAATATTTCAATGTAAAATTATTTTTTTAGATACTGAAAATAATTTGTGTAAGTAAACGATAACAAGAATTTTTTTGTTGATCTCACAATGAAAAACATTGATTTCGAGTTAGTTTGTAGATCAAGTTTTCCGCCCAGACGGGTTGGTATTTGGGTACTGAATGCCCAGCATTCCGTACAAGCACTTCTGTAAAATGTCCAGCTATCTTAGAATAACCCGCGAGTTTCCCTTCAACGTACCATGGCTTCCTCACCGCCTGTTTCCAATATGAAGTTGCGGTGAAATTTAATTTACGCAGATAGTTTGCTGTACATGTATACGGTACTATTAAATCTAATTGACCACTATATATAACTCCGCGGTAGTTATCCAAGAGCTCTTCCAACAATCCTGCCACTGACTGGAAGAAGTCTTCCCTAAGATAATACACCACTTCATAAGCAATATAAAAAAATGTAGACACGTTGCCAACATGTAACGCACGACGATACATCGGCTCTTGCGTAAATTTCATTAAAGAATTAACCTCAGTGTCATTTGATTTTTCTAATAATAAGTCGTACACATATTCAAAATGTGTGAAATTGAGAAACCACGAATTTAAGTAATTCATCGATGAATCCCATTCACTTTCTTTAATTAAGCTAATCAATTTTGTTTGATACGTAGAATACAACTCAAGACCTTTGCGGTCAATGAGACCTAATTCATAAAAATAAGGTGCATAGTCAATTTGATTTATTGGATCCACCCAACCATTACCTATTGCAAAACCTTTTAAATTAATTTTATTCTTAGTTACACGATTTTCTTGATGTATTTTATAGCACACTGCACAAACAAATTTTCCGGCATAAGATTGTCCACTCACATAAAATTCATTATCTCTTAGACCAGGAAATAATTGAAAAAACTGGTCAAGAGCCAAATATAGATCACGACCAACATCTTCCTGATTTTCTACAGGAGTACCGTTAGTAAAACTAAAACCAGTACCCACTGGATTATCCAAATATATCACATGGTGATTCTTATTCCAATATATCTGACGAGGCTCCAATCTGTCTTCTTTTATTTGAAACGGTCCATGCTCAAAAAAAAGACCATAAAGAGAAGAAACTCCCGGTCCTCCCTGCAACCAGAGTAATACTGGATCCGACGAATTGGAAGTTGAAGGAAAGTACCAGAAAAACATATTGGAGTTCATAGTTTCGTTGATGGTGAGGAAGCCAGAGTAGCTTGGCACATTGAGGAAACTGGGCAGCATGACCCGTGACAGTCTCCGACCTTCGTGCAGTCGACCCGCGGATATATAAGAACTCAGGAATAGCGGTTCTCCGTACTTATTTCCTGCGCCATATTTTCCATCTTTAAGGAAGAACAAGGTGACTCCAATAACGCTTACAGACAACACAATAAGTATAATGATCTGCTTCAGAGAACACATCTTTGATCTTGAGATGTATGTACCATATATCTTCCGCGTATTACTATAAAGCACTTGTCTCGGCAAGATATTAAACGGACACTGAGATGATCGCAGCGATGTTTTTTCTGGCTGTTTACCGAAAAGCTATTAATAGTTCTTTAACGGGAACTCTTAATATATCGATTAACATACAATATAATATATTATGCTCGCAAAATATTCAATCTCCATCTATTGGCTTTGTGTTATATTAAAATATTGGTTTTGTAATTCACAAGAAATCATTTTTCTGAATCAACTTTGAACATTTCACAACCACACTTAGACATTACGACCGTACCGAAATAAATGTACTAAATGCTGTTTGTTTTAAAACATGTTAATGGTGGATTTAAGTCTTAAAAAATCTGGAATCTACCAGAAAATTGAGTAGTGCAGTACATGACGAAATTATACGAAAGGGGTATGCTTTGAAGTTAAAATGCAGCTCTACGCTTGTTTCTTATGAAGGCAAATTCGATCGAATAAGTCTCCTATTGAAGAACTTTCACTGGACGAATTGTAGTTGAAAAGTTGAAGTTTAATCTGTGTTTTAAGGTGCTCTAAGTTCTTAATTATCTGGCACCATTATACGTTATGGAATTGTGCATTAGGGATGCGTCCTCTGTAAGACGTTCTTCACAGAGGTTGGTTCTAAAAGACTTTGTCGTTTAGTTTAGGTGGCTCGAGCGAACTGACTGGGATATCTCAATCGGTCTTTTAATGTGGTTAGTTCTAAAATATACAATAAACTATACTTAGAAGACAGGCTGGTAGCTTACAAGCATTTAAAAGGATTTATTTATTTAAACGGCCAAATAAACTTGATAAATTCAAAAATAACAATTAAACATCAATATTGACGTATAAGCGGTGTTATGCAGTAAGAAAGAAAAAAACGCAAACCCTGAGCAAGAAAAAAGTAAATTAATTTTTTTTTCAAACATATCACCTTAAACAACTTTCTCGCTTTACTATAGAACGAATTAAGATACTCATGCACGTATATATTGTAACATATAATACAAAACACTATATGCCCATACTGACTCCCTAATCTTTGAAATTTTGCTATCCAGACATTATATGTGTTATTTATTTTTATTTATTATTTATTATTACACATGACAAGAAATATACACAATTTGCGAAAAAACAACAGGTAATTTGATTTGGACATACAATTTTAATGGATCTGGGTTTGTTGCCTTTCATTTGTCGTATCCCCAGTAAACTAGGCTTTTGCCTGTATCTCACTGAGGATATTTAGCATAAAAAAATAAATCGATACTTCTTTCAGATTTTTGATTACACAAAAACAAAACCCCGTTGCACGCTCTCATCAACCTGACAAACAGTGACACTCAATTACAACTGGAAACATCATGCGAAATTAAACTCCTCACACATCATCACTCCAGAAAGACCAAAAATATTCATCCCACAATATACCGCACACAATCATAAGAATAAAAATTAAAATAAAAAAAAAATACACAGAAACACAAATACAAAAACAACTAAAATTAAAATAACAAGAAGAAACCCACACTCACGAGGTCACACAATTCCTTCACAATTATACATAAAACACATCGATCAATAAGTCCCTGGACTAACTTCTAAAACAACATTTGCTGGCCAACATTCTTCTTTAGTCATCAACATAGTCTCCTTCAAGAGCGCTACATTCATTCCAACGCTTTCCTATCTTTTCTATACCAGCCGTGTAGAACTATTTATCTTTGGTTTCAAAATAGGCGTTAGTTTCGGCAATCACTTCTTCATTGGAGCCAAATCTCTTTCCCTGGAGCATCTTTTTGAGGTTTGCGAACAGCCAATAGGCGCTGGGGGCTAAATCTGGAGAATACGGTGGGTGCGGAAGCAATTCGAAGTTCAACTCATGCAATTTGGCCATCGTTACCATCGAGTTGTGACACGGTTCATTGTCCTGATGGTTGTTTTCGACGGATCAGAGCCCGGATAACACTTTTCAAGCTATCGCTGAGTTTGAACGGTATTTTTTCAAATTAAAAAGCAATGTTCTTTCAACACACGAAATTCGGTTTTTTATCAATACGAAATTAAACAGTTTTTTGTAATTTATTTATTCGAAGATTTTCATTGGTATAAAATATTTTTCTGAGTTTTTGTCATTTTGATATGTTTTAAATAATGGCCGAAGTTTCAAAAATGTCTCTGCCTTCATTCTTAGGACGGTACTACAAAGTCTGGAATCATTTGAACTAGCACAACAATGCTTCATATAATCGACGTATTATTATGTTTAAAATGGAAATGAAGAGTAAAGAAATAGAGTGCGTTTTTTGGCTGGAACAATTATTTAAAAAATAAAATTTATTAATTCTTTCACAATATTTTGAAGCTAGTGGTTTTTAATTTCCATGTAGATTTTGCAATTCAATAAAATTCGCTGCGTCCGCAAAAACTGACATAAAAAATTATGTATCCCTCTGTGTGTAACAGGAGAAATCCGTGCAAAGTGGATAAAAACAATTTAACAAATACAAACCAGCCCTTGTTTTACAGCCTGTTATAAAAAATACGTATATCGTGGAAAACCGTTTGTTTTAACACATCATATTTTTCAATTCATACGGAAAAGCAATTGTGGATTCAATTTTAAATGTCAAATATTGTACTACGATAAATATGCATAGAAAATGTCATAAAATCAAAACGTCAATATTATGAATGTGATTAGTTTTGTCACACGTGTGCTAACCAGTGAATCTGTTTGTTGGGTCATTTGTGACTTTTAGGTTTAATTAACGGTTTCTTGTGATTCTTGTTTGTGTTTGTTTGTTTTATTCGCAAACTTACACACCATCACGCCCTTTCCCTGTTGGTGTAGGCAGATATGAAAGATCGCCAAAAAAAACCATAACGATATTCATTCCTTCACCTCTTCCACATCCACACGTCTTCTCAAATAGATCCTTCTATTTCTCAAACTGCTTACCATACCTTCTTTCACAATTATATTTTTTTTAGTCAGTATTTCGTTATCTCTCCGTTCAACATACTCATACCACCTCAACGTGATCTCTTTCATTCTACATACTCGTACAAGTTGCAGTACTACGCACAATACAAGTTTTTAATAAAAAATCATTCTTAGTAATTAAATATTTAATTCTGCCATATTTCAACACACCACATTCTTATAAGTTCATGTATTTCTACCGCATGTACTCTGCTCTTCATTCATTTTCCAGGTTTTACTCTCCTACACCATTAATTTAACCATCCCTTTAATATATCCGTTAATTGCTTACTTTGAAATATTTTTGGTGTCCTATTGACATTGTTTCCAATTGCAACTTTTCGTTAATTATTTCATTCCATCTTTCCGTCGTCTGAGAACATACTTCTCAAATAGTAGAAATACTCAATAGTTTTCACAAACTTTATTCCCTCTGAATTCATGTATTTATGTAGTCCTTACTAGTTACTTGCTACACATTCTAAGAGCCCTTAACATAGTTAATTTGAGGTAAATAAATAAACAAATATTAAAGTTTTATCTTGAATTTACCTTGTCAAATCTTATTTTAAAATAAATTCAATTTACGTTAAGGCCAACTTACAACGTATGCTGCTTGCTAGGGTTTGTTATTTACAGTAAAATATTTCAAGTAGGTTCTCAGAGCCGGCTTAGTTATAAGTCAACGCATTTGAAGTGAAATGCGGGTAAAAAAATTAATAAAAGGAGTTGAATCAAGTTGTTGAAATACTTGTTCTAATACGTGCATGCGCTCTGATTATATAAATATGGATAACTAAGGACTGATGTGTTGAATATGACGTAAAAAAACTCTTAAAAGTAGTTTAGTCATGTCGAAAGAATATTTATACATTTATTTATATATAAGACATTTAATAAATACATAATTTGAAAAAAAAAACAACGAGTAATTTAATGTGAACCCACAAGTTTTATGGATCTGAGTTGGTTACATTTAATTTGTCGTGCCCCCTATAAACCAGGCTTTTGCCTGTATCTTACTGATGACATATAACATGGAAAAAAAATGATATTTCTTTCCGATTGTTGATTATATAATACCCCGTTGCATACTCTCACCAACTCGACAAACAGTGACATTCAATTACATATATTTTAAAATATACAATTTTAATATTTAAAAAAAAAAATATTCGTATGATAATTTTCAACACACCCGAATTGGTAAAATCGGACCTCTTAAAGAGTGTGGCTGGAAGACATCATTGTCTTTGGCCCTATTCATCAGCCTTTGGGTTTAGAACTACTGGAGTAGGAACGGAACTCATAGTTCATATTTTCACGTGTTGGTAACATTACCGTACGTGAAAAAACAACACTCTTACACGTACTCGGCGCGTGCAAATATTGTTGCCAGACATACTCTTTAAAAAGAGTTTTATCAACTAGGCCACGGAAGTCACTAATTCATGAACGTAACTTTTGTAAACAATTGGCCAATTAAGCGCTTCTAAACACAGCGCATTTTTTTCTCTGCCTTCTCCGACAACAAACAATACGAAATCATGTAACCTTTATGGTAATGGTTAGTAGAATGCATAAATGATTTTGCCGTTGTTTCATGAAGACATTTGCAGAATAGCAGGTATTCAAACCACACGCCAAAAAAGAAGGACCTAGTTTCCTTTATAAATCATAAGATTATGACGAATTTTCATGCTATAATTAGCTTTCTACGAGTATATAAGTTTTCTCAGGAAATGCCGGCTCATTTATTGATTTAGATAAAATGTCTCAGAGCACGGATATAAATCTCTGTGGGCCACATATAAAGGATTTATGGGACTAATTTCCTACTGTCGACAATGTTGGAACTAGAAACTTGAAAAATAGAAGGTATGATACTTCAACGGGAGGAATTTATATTCCATTAAGTTGGAGTAGCCATTTTGTCTTATTCCTCGTTTATATACACTATAGATATCTATCGACTTGGAAGAGTCATAAATGGATACTAGACTTAACTAATAATATACGATATTTGGTGTAAAGAATCGCCTTGTTGAAGAGGAAATATGTATGAAAGTCGCATGATAGAGAGACGAAGAGTGTATGTCGCGACACAAATGGTGACATAACTTCTAAGAGTAATCAGACGAATAACTTAAATTTTTTCGTCCAACCTTAATACTAAATATTAATTTCTAGCCTTGAATTTCATGATTTTTATTCAGAGTCACATCTTATATGCTCCAATTTTTCAAGTGTTATAATGAAAACACTTGACTCCCTTATTTATGAATGCTACGACAATTTTGTACGAAATTTAATGTTAAATGCTATTTTTTAAGTTAAAAATAACTAAGGTTTTGACTTAAGTCTTAAGGATGTACTATGACTTTGGACTATAGTGTTATTAAAGCGTTTAAGAGATAATTGAAAATATCTGAGAAAATTCCTTCGATCCCCAAACTAATTGATCCATGATTTATTTCCACTAGTCATATAATTAACTAAAACAATGTCATTTCATATTATTAATTGTTCTACCTATAAGTCGTACTTTATTATTTCTTCTGTTTTTTTAGTATAAACAATGCAATATTTTTTAGGCACTACAATTTTTTATATTATTATTTACAATTTTTATATTACGCCGTCTATGAACAAACCTTACATAGAGCACAAATTAATTTTTTAGATTTATTTATTCAAAACTAGGGATATCACATGAACAGAGAAATTATCTCTAATTATTGAATGTAATGAAACTCTTGGAAATTTTGCGACAGAAGAAAAATATGCGATATAGTACTACTATAAAAAAATTATTCACTCAGTAATAAATGGGCATCAATTACTCGCAAGTATTTAATTTAGTATTATCGCTACATACACAAGACAATACACTCCTTTTTATACCGTAAATGCTACTCTAACTTTAAAATTTATTCGTGCGCAAAGACTAAGAAATGAGTTTTGTAACAATTTAGATATTTTTTATATGAGTATATACATATACTCGTAGTATTCGCCAAAATATCATAACAATCTTTAGATACAGTCAATAGCTTTGAACTTTTCTTTATCAATATAAATAACCTTAATCAATTTAAAAAACCTTACATAGATAAAACATACAAGAAAAATGTTGTTTATAGTTAAGGCATTAACGTTGTGGAGGTTTAAAGACATTGTAATTTATTTTTACAAACACTGTTTATTCCACTTTTTTGTGACGGTATAACCCTACCGGTTTCAAGGCTTTCACCTCATCTTCAGGGGAGCGCAAACAAGACTAAATGCTGTTCGAACTGGTACCGATATAGACACTTCAACGGTTGGAGGCGGGGGGGTGAGGAATGCTAGGGATAATTTCGGAGCATCTGTTCCGATCAGTATATGTTGAACAGTTATTTCTCCAAAATCTCCCCGCTCTTGGCCGAAATTATCCCTAGCATTCCTCACCCCCCCGCCTCCAACCGTTGAAGTGTCTATATCGGTACCAGTTCGAACAGCATTTAGTCTTGTTTGCGCTCCCCTGAAGATGAGGTGAAAGCCTTGAAACCGGTAGGGTTATACCGTCACAAAAAAGTGGAATAAACAGTGTTTGTAAAAATAAATTACAATACAAGAAAAATACTTTGCCTCTGCAGTTGACTAACCATCATGCGTCAACATGTGAAATGTTTTGATGATGCAAAGCAACTTACATCTCATGCTACAATTTTAAGATCTATCCTCGAAAATTTTCGATAAATTCATTTTTTTCTTATTATATGTATTGTCCACTAAAACAAATCATAGTACTTTACTTACTGTGTTTTCAAAAATGATTTTAACTTGCGAGGGAGGTCAATAAATTTGCAAAATAAAAAAACATTTTTTATTTTTCATTTTCAATATATTCGTCATTAACTCTTATACACTTTTCAAATATTTCAATAAGCCAATTTATAACCACGAAAAAAAAATTATTTTGCCCTCAAAATAAGCCGAAATTGCCTTTTAACTTCTTCATTATTTTTTCATCGTGTTTGATAGGTGTCTGGTTTCTTCGATCCTGCTGAGAATCTTGTCATTTGTAATGTGGTATCTCCAGGAAATCCTTAGGATTTGTCTATAGATCCACATCCCGAAGGCCTGCAATCTTTTTCGATCCCTTTCGCCTTTCACCATGTCTCGCAACCATACATCAAAATACTCCACACATATGTTTTGACCAATTGCTTGCGGAGCTTTAAATCCATGTTGTTGGATTCGAAAATCTTTGATTTCTTATTAAAGGCGAGTTTTTCTTGGTAAATGCGACTGTCAACCTCTCTTTTTGTACAGCCATCTCATGTGATCTTGCTTCCAAGATAGACAAACTCTTTTTTACTAATAATGAGTCATATCGGAACATGCACATGCGCACTAACACCCCCTCCCTGACCCTTTCATTTTGCGAATTTATTGACCTCCCCTTCATGTAGTAATGTACTTTGAAATATTATCAGCCTTCTTGTTAACAAGCTTCAACTAACGTATTGGTGGAACAATTAAATCATAAAACTTTTCCGCCCTACAAAATATCTACACGTTGATATCTAAACTCTTAATTTCTAGTCAGTAATTTAACGTGTTGCATTCCTGACTTTTTCATTCCTCTACACCATCCCTTCCTTTTCCTTTGATTGATGATATCTCACTTTACATGAAGAGGTATGTTTGGGTGATTGTCAGTCTTTGTGGGGTTTGTGGGCGTATGCTCATATGTGTTCATGGATTTCGCGGCGACGGATAGTAATTATTGTATATTTTTTGCATCCATGTAACTTGCTTCATTTATTTTTATCTGGTTGGTTGGGAGAGATTGCCGCCTGGTAATAAGCCCACCAGATTGTATTTGCAATAAAAGTGTTAAATGAAATAAATGTTAGTTGAAGATAAACTTTTGTAATTTGGTCAATAATTTGAATTATTTAAAATAACTTATCTTATGTGCATTTGTTTCCATATTATGTTAAGTAAAATAAACTGTTGCGACGTGAATTAATTGAATAAACAAATAAAAAATATTTTTTCAGGTTTCTTGAAAGAAATTGCCATGAAGCAATAAGCCCACTATATTATACTATGCACAACAACAGTTTTTACAAAATTGACGCTAACTTTATGGCAGTATTTTTTTGTAAATAAGAAAGACTACCTAAAACCTAATATAAATAAAACCCTTAAAGTTTTATTTGGATTTGGCGAAATAATGAGCTCTCCAAAAAGGTCATATTTTTTCGGTAAAAGGGCAACCTTCACATTCGACATATTGTCGTTGTATATAATAAAAAAACTGACGAAAACGTAAAAAATGATAACGTGAGCTTGTACAAAATTATATGCGGTTTTATGAACAAATCTGGCTGTCCAAACAAATTTCGCCGGGAGCTGTTACGTCCCAAGCACGCGTAAGTGCGTTATTTTGTGTTTCGATATTTATTTTAAATATAACTATTTACATTGTTTTTTTTTTCAAATTAATACTGATAAAAAAGAAAATAAGTGCCCAGCTTTTTCGTGAAAAAAGAAAAAAACAAATAAAATGGCTATTTGTGTCTCTGCGTATCCTGAATGGAATACGGTTACGCAATGAAAATGTTGATTCAGTATGAAATTTAACATTACATATTGATTTTGAAAGTTCAAAGTAAAAAAAAATATCGCTATATTTATAATATTTTGCTTTATTCTTTTGTAAAAAAGGAACAGAACTTGAAAGGATCCGAGTCGTATATGTGCGTATCCTGTAAGGAATAGGATTACATAATTTATATTTTTCATAAAGTATTCATATAGATCTTTGCTAAGTTATCACTGATAGAAAAAATATTAAATACCGTCACGTTTTTAATGTTTTGATTTATTTTTAAATAAGAAAAAAAATGAAATTTCCAAATTGTTATCTTTGAAAATATCTTTAAAATGATATTTGATTTTCTCTGTAACTTCGGACTCGACGGAATTTCGTTATATTCGTCTTCTGTTATTTCAAACAATATTCCGTCATTTGCAAACTTTTAGAAAATTTAGGTAAATCTCCAGAAATGAGATAAACAATGACAGTCGGTGATATTGGATTTAGCTACTGTGGTGAATTAGATATTCAAGTTACAATTAAGAGATATCTCAGCTGAGGTAATTTGGGTCCGAGCTGGTATTGGCATGAAGCATTTCGGTTGATATTGGCAGAGAACAGTGGAACTCAGATTCCACTGGAGCAAGCTGTCACAGCCACATTATACAAAGTACTCGGAGCATCTCTCAAAAGACGAGGGTTGAAAACTTTGTTGAAAATTTTCTAAATTAAGGCAAATCGTTTTCCTGCTGTTTGAATTGCCCTTTTTGTAAGTTCTTCAGTTATGATGAATCCTTTCTTAAAATTATATTATTTCTCATAGCAGTCTTCATGTTCTTTTGAATCTAATTTTTTGAGCTAAAATGTGTAATAATAGACTGTTATTAAGCTTATGATTTTTCAGATATTATAAATTACATACTCAATGAAAAATCAAATATGTTTTATGAATTTAATAAAGTTTTTCGCAAGTATTTAATGTCTAAGTGATGAAAAAAAATATTGATCTTTTTCAATAAAATATTGTTTTATACATACATACTATCGCGTCGTTTCCCTGCTGGGTTAAGTCGAGAGGACAGAGCGCCATACTTTCCTATCTTGTAACACATCTCGCCTCTTACACATCCAAACAGCTGCTACGAATTTTCTTTCTACTTTACCTTTTATCAAAATATTATTCACTTGATACAACCATTTTTTCCTTGGTCTTCCTTAACGATGTTTTTCATTGTCATTTGCACCATATATTAGTTTTGTTAGTCAAGTGTCAGTTTTTCACTTCACGTTTCACTTCCATACATCATCATGGTATTGAAATACAATTATGGTCTATCTTCTTTGCTGATTTTGATACTTTTATATTCTGTTTAGATATACAAGACACAGTAAAGAAGATCGTTAACATTAACTTGTATCTGATTTCCAAAAGTGTCTTCTAAAGTAAACTAGTAGGAATGTCTATATCTAAGCCATTTATTATGATTATCACTCTGTGCTCGTACGGTCCATCAGGAACAAATTGATGTCATAAAACGAATCCATCCAGGCCGGCCCATGTACCGACCTCTCAAGTCCTTCGAACATATTTTTAGCCGATAAATAAATAATTTTTAAATTCTTTGTTGAAACATTTTCAGCGACACTTTGTGGAACTCCATAATCAATATAAATTAAAACACCGTCATTTTGTTTTATTTTTATTCCACTATATTTTTTGCATATCACAATGCATCTCAACACTTGTGTCATCAGATGAGTTGATAAGAATTGAAGTATATATTAATTACATCAGTTTGTGTTGTTTATTTTAAGAATAGAATAATAGTGTCCATACCAATTGTTGTTTATGGTATTAAGGGGAAACAGAGTTAGAATTTTTTTTTTTCACTTGATCATTAGGACCAAAATGCTCAAATATGCTTAAAGTATTCAACTGTGGATTCATCGAAGAACGTTCCCAATTTTTGGTTTGTCTTAAACACTGAGGTACTATGTCGAGCATGTGTAGAACGAGAGTTCTTAAATACTATGAAATAGCAAAATACTGCTTATCTGGGTCGTATGCCATGTATTGAGAAGAGAAAATACCACTCCATAAATTATTTTTTTATTAAAAACAGTCGCGAATAGAAAAAAGTATCCAGATAGTTGATGAGCTATTCCGTGCTGTCAAAGACATATACATTTTCTCAAGAGTGATTGTCAACTTTAGGAGGATCGGACACGGCATATGAAGAAGAAAATTTTAATGAAAAGAAAAGAAAAGAAAAAACATACAAGAATATTAAAATAAACGAGGGACTTAAAATACTGTAACAGTTTAAAAATAAATCTTTAACAAATTTTATTGCTGGAAAATCATAAGGACCGAGCAAATTTATTAGTTTTTCAAGTAAGTATGGTTCCGCATTAATATTTGTAAAACTTGGAACGAGTAAAGAGAAAAGCGTTGAATTTTTTACAGGTCATAAAATCGACGAGGCGAATGGAATTTTAAGAATGTAATAAAGGAGATGATATAAGTGAGAAGAAGTGAGACCACACCTGGTAGTCGGTACGTACTGTGTCTAATTGCTCTATAAGGAGAACAGATGTGGATTTGAGAGAATGGAACCGATGGGAGGTATCGATGTAAGTGTTTTGAAGATTATTTAATCATTTCAAATAAATGGCCAAATCTTTTTGTATAGGGAAAAAAATTAATATAATTTCATAAAAAAAGGAACGTTACGAGTACACGTATCCCTTGCTTTACAATATTAATTGGTTCAAGGAAAAGTCGCATAGCTTGAATAACAATTGAAGTGAATAGATTATTTATAATCAAGGCGTTCATGCTATGGAGGTTAAAGAATATTTTTATTGAAATATTTAACGTTAAATCAGTCTACTATTCTGCTAATTCTATAAATGCTCGGTACACGTGTTTCTACCTCCTATTTCGAGGCTTCAAGCGGATTTATCCCGCCGAGTTACGTTTGTTACAAGAGCAGAGCTTGATGATGAGGTGAAAACCTTGAAATCAGTAAGGTCATATCGTTATGTTAAGTGAAAAAACAGTGTTTTATTTAAATAAATTAAAAAGTTAAGGGTTTTTAATTTGCGTAACATAACGATTGGTTCCAAGCTAAAAAAATGTTAAAAAATATAATTATATAAAATATATTTTAAGAAATGTCTTGAATGCAAAACTCATATTAATCATTCTGTGTTTAGGGGGTTAAAGAGATCCTGTACTATGTCTTTATTGATTTCCTAACCTTTGTGGCCTAACTTTGATAAGTTACATAAATAGTTAGTTGCTTGATAACTAAAATTAAATAATTAATGTTGATGTGTATGCCTGGAGGTAGTAGTACGTAATGAAATAAATAGAACAAACTCGGCATAATTGATTTGTTATCCAGTTCTAGTATGTAAAATGAATAATAATTCTATCAAAATGTTTTATCGCAATATACAAAACAAAATGAAGTATCATATATCTAGGATCATCAACACATAAAAGTGGAATAAATATTTTTTTTATATATAACTTATTGATGGCTTTTTCAGTTTATGGAAAAATAAGAACATTATTTTATAAAACAGCAATCACAAAGGTTTTCTGATCTTTTTCAGACGAAGGATTTAAATATATTTAACATAAAACTTAACATAGCTCGCAATCTCAGACAGGCGTCATACCAAGGGGCCATAGAGATCGTCGTTAAATTATTTTGCTCAACAATACTTCCTCAGTCTTCTTGTTTAGTCAGCCATTCATCACCCACTCGGTCAACATGTTCAAATCACCTTAGCGAGTCTTTTCTATCCTACTTAACATATCGAAATTTAGTTCACTCTCATGTGTGCGCTGAAAAGAATATCGAAGTACATAATATAATAATTCCCCAGCCTGCCACGTATTCTTATCAGTGCACAAATTTAGTGATTAGAGCTTAGAAAATGGACTTAACTTTTGTTTATAACATTATCAATTTTGCGTCATTCGTGTCGTAGAATTTATTTTTGCATTAAAATCAACATATTTAATTGATAGTAAAAATATTTCTTATTTTTTTTGTATATTTAAGATCACTTTTATAACCTTTTTTAATTCGACCGTATAAAATGCGGTTCATATATCAAATCATTTCAAAGTGCCGCAAAAAGGGATGAAAATTGCTGATATTCAATATTTATTGTGTTATAGGGGCTTGCCCAACAATACGCTGCCGATATAACGGTGGGTAGGTGACATGTCCTTTACGTGATACTTGAAGTGTGACGAATTTATCATTTCAAAATCCCTACAGATGTGACCCTTACACCACTCAAGTATGTATTTCTTGGAAATACTTTGCCTGTACCAACCTTTTTCTTTTTTTTGTATTCTTGGATATCAAAACGTGTTAGTGTGTTTTTAGCCACCTTTCTCAAGCGTTATATATACAATTAAATATATATTTAATTTGGAAACGAGCCCAAGATATAAATAAATAAAATATAATAACAAAGTTATTTTAGGCTAACATTGAAATAGATTCTTTAATTGTAAGATAAGAAAGGTATAAGCTATTATTGAGGCGTTTTTATATTGGCTGGGATACCATATTGTTTTCGACCTCAGTAATCGAGGATTCGTGTTTAGAACTAATGGAGTAGCCACGGAACTCACGGTTTGTCATTGCACATGTTGACACTACCTTTTATGAAAAGATAACTCATTAAAAAACTCAGCACGTTTCGAGTATTGCTACCTGATGAACCCTTTAACCAGACTAGAAACCTTAGTTAATGGTTTTAGGGAACCCGAAATCCCTGAGTGGAAGCCAAGCGTCTTACTAACTAGGCTACGGACATCGTCATTTTGTTCAATTGAGTCTGGTGTTCCAAATGACATATCAATAACAAGGTATGTTGGTTCGACATAATTCATTAATATGGTTTCCAGACTCAAACCCAATTAATATGTGTACTATGTACGCTCTATCTTAACGTTTACTTCTTTTCATTCTGACAATTTTTAAATATATTGGAAAATTTCTAGCCCATGCATAATTGGTTGAATTTTTTTTAAAACGCCTATTTTGACGAAATACAGTTATGGCTTACCGAAACTCAATTTTTAATGTTATTCTTAATCTAATTTTAAGGTGCGTAGACATTTTATTCTGAGAAAATCTGGAGTATAATACAAAGTTTTTCCTTTCATATAAGTCAGAAGGCAAGAGAGTGGGTGTGGGTTACAGTGAAGGAGGCTTTAAAGGTCACTTTTCGTTATTTATTGAACGACCCTGGCAATACATAAACAGGGCGACAGTAGGAGAGGCCCAACAATACCCACCTTGGCCTGTAAACAATGTCTTAGATAACCGGCAACGTATTTATACCGGACAACCTCTTGGCTTTATAGTTTCTTGACTAAAATACTTAAGCTTAAAACGTAATAACACTGTTTTTAAGCTTTATAAAATCGAATAATTAGAATATGGTAAACAGAAAGTTTTATAAAATTGTTTTTAAACTTTACAAGACGGAGTACCACTCAGGTCCCAAAGTTTTCGGCCTTAACAAGTTAGAGCGTGTTTTCTAAAATACTTCGTCCATCGCATATGCGGCCAGGCTAACGTATGTAACGGTTTTGAATATATCGCGGTTATCAAGTTTCTTTCCTAAGAAAAATTGGCCTTAAAAGTTTTACTAAGGCGAATAATCGTTTGAAGATGACTCTCATCAAGACAGACCAGCAGTCACTCATGAAACAATTGGATTAGTACAATTACAAGTGATACATGATAGAAATGAAATAGCAGCCAAGTGTCGGCTTTCCAAAACTGCGGTGAACATAAAGAGAATGAGGCGAGCGCAAGATGGATGGCAAAACTCTTGATTGCTGTCCAAAGGCAACGATGTGTTGAATGTTGTTTTAAAAAAAATATATTGAACAACAGGGTGACTACATTGATTTTTTTTGGTTTCGTTCTATCATCTTTTTAATATCCTTGGGTAGTAAGTTGTAACTTTTTTGGGCCTTAGTTCTTGTACAGGATGTGGTAAGGCGAAACTTTTATAACATTGTTTTTAACTTTTATAAGATGGAATAAATAAGATTTGGTAAAGTGGAAGTTTCATTTCATTAAGATCATCAGCATTCTCATCACTGGCGGTGCAACCCCGGATAGGTCTTAGTCCCTTCCAAGTATCTCATCACTGGCGGTGCAACCCCGGATAGGTCTTAGTCCCTTCCAAGTTTTTTTTTCTTTCATCTTTTCTCTGTCAGGCTTTTTCAGCTGAATCCAAGGTTAACGATTTTTTTTACTCCCTGTAAGATAGATTCTCTTTTTAGATCCGCAACATTTCTTGCTGAATTGTTAGGATAAAGAAAGTAAAAGGAAATTGAATAGCATTGAAATATTGTAATTGTTAATTGTGTAATATTAATATTTCAAATGTTAATAGTGCTCGTTTCAGAAAATACGCATAGAATTGTTTCATACTAAAATAATAAAAAAGTTAAACCCCTTAACCAATATTTTCTTGTGAGCTTTTATAGTTGATTATATATTAAATGATTTTACAAATAACGCTTCTAGATAATTTCTCAAAAAAATAAACGACTGTCATAAAAATGTATGAAATTACACAAGTTTATTTCGAAGTAATCAGAAGTACTTTATTTTGAACTAAATTAAGACGAAAGAATAAGGGCATAAATCTTTGATACAAAGTACTTCGTCGAGGCAAGGAGGTATGTGATAAAGATTGCCTTAAGGACCTCAAATTTAAGCCAGACAGAGTAAAGCGTGGATTACTCCCGGACCAGGTATCGACGTAGCGTTGCTGGTGTGGCCGTAGATCAAGAATTAGTCTTCAAAATCCTCACAAAATATGTCGTCAGCTCTAATCTCCTCTTCTATAATAATTGATTATACCATACAAGTGTTTTTTAAGTCATTACATATTTTTAATACATACCAACAACAAGATTCGGGTTTGAAGGTTGACAGAATCCCCCGCCATTTTGATTAGTGCAGTGCAGTCTTCTGCACTGCCCATTGCTTCCTACCGTTCCACTTCTTAGTACCTCTATGTTTTTCTTGTGATCTCAATAAATTCCCTATGGTCTTTCAACGTGTCTTTGTGTTATTACCGCTACCAGCAAGCTTATAGCATGCTTTATTTTTTGATAGATCTCAACGGTTACACGTTCAAGATTTCTTTAATTGACTCTTCTCCGAATTCTTTTTACTTTAGATGCACTTTAATCTTATACATACTCGTATGTCTGGATTCGAGTTTCAGTATATTCCATATTACACGTTTAAAGACAAACGTATGGGTTTGTAAATTGATCTATAGAGGAAATTCATTCAGTTTTGTAATTCATCAACATAATTGAGGACTAGAATTTCCTTCCGGGCCGTTGGACAGCTCCGTGCGGGTACCAGCATTGTCTTCTCAGGATCCACTCCACGAGGAAGAGGGAGCCCCAGTCCATTCTTAGGTTCCCTTCTTCACCAGAAACATTCTTAAGAGGCCCATTCGGTACACCTGAATTGGGCGTGAAATTAAGCAACACGAGGGGAATTATATTTACTACTGAATAAGTATAAATCACATATGGGGTAGATTAAATTCAACCGATGATATTACTTTTTGTAGATAAATTTTGTAAGCATACTTGACATTTTAAATTTATTCTTCGTATTTTAATGTTACATTCTTTTCTAAAACTGAAAGATTTTTGAAAGACAAGATTAAACTGCAGCCTGGCGGAAAACATCGGTTTTCCTGCTTCGTTGATATTTGTACATCCCTTTCAAAACTGATCTTTGTGCTTAGAAAAATCTTTTAAAACTATTGTGTGACACGAAACTTCAATCCATTTAGTATAATGGTAAAAAGTTTGATTTTCATTGGAAATAATCGCATTCGAGATAGAATTGCAAAAAAAATTCTTTATTCAGAATACCCTTTTATTCTGAATTTTCCATTGTCTCCCTTCCTTATCCTTTAACAAATTCCTTTCCTCTAGTCCTACTATTATTATTCAGAGAGGAGTCATTTCTTATTTAATTTTAAATATGTGGTAGTATAAATCCTCCTTATGTGGGTGAATTGTGTTTTGAAATGGTAGGTGGCATATCGGAGGAAATAGCACGAATGACAAAACTAGCATGGAGCTCATTTAGACGTTTGAACAACATCTTTATGGAACTCATTTAGAAGGTACGATACATAGATGAAATCAGGAAGCATGGCAGCATCACATGGCACCAACGAGTAAAAAACCGAAGTTTTTGGAGTCAACATGAGGAGACTTTCATCCAGCAGTAGATGGAGGTCACCTTGTCTCCTGATATATATATATATATATATATATATATATATATATATATATATATATATATATATATATATAATATAATATATATATATATATATATATATTATATATATATATATATATTTATATATATATATATGTATATATATATATATATATATATATATATATATATATATATATATATATATATATATATATATATATATATATATATATATATATATTATATATATATATATATATATATATATATATATATATATATATATATATATATATATATATATATTATATATATATATATATATATATATATATATATATATATATATATATATATATATATATATAATATAAATATATATATGTATATATATATATATATAATATATATATATATATATATATATATATATAATATATATATATATATATATATATATATTATATATATTATATATATATATATATATATATATAATATATATATATATATATATATATATATATATATATATATATATATATATATATATATTTATATATATATATATATATATATATATATATATATATATATATATATATATATATATATATATATATATATTATATATATATATTTATAATATGTATATTTATATATATATATATATATATATATATATATATATATATATATATATATATATATATATATATATATATATATATATATATATATATAATATATATATATATATATATATATATATATAACTATATATTTATTTATTTATTATTTATTATTACACATGACAAGAAATATACACAATTTGAAAAAAACAACAGGTAATTTGATTTGGACATATAATTTTAATGGATCTGGGTTTGTTGCCTTTCATTTGTCGTATCCCCAGTAAACTAGGCTTTTGCCTGTATCTCACTGAGGATATTTAGCATGAAAAAATAAATCGATATTTCTTTCCGATTTTTGATAACACAAAAAACCCCGTTGCACGCTCTCATCAACCTGACAAACAGTGACACTCAACTACAACTGGAAACATCTTGCGAAACTCAACTCCTCACACATATCACTCCAGAAAGACCAAAAATATTCATCCCATAATATACCGCACACAATCATAAGAATAAAAATCAAAACAAATCCAAAACAAAAAAAAAGAAAAACACACAGAAACACAAATACAAAAACAACCAAAATTAAAACAACAAGAAGAGACCCACACTCACGAGCCATTCATCCTGAAAGCCCAAGTACTCAAAATCCTGTCGCAATAACAACCACGCTCCGATCGACTGTCTAAATGGTTTTCCTACCTTTACTTTTATTGAAGTCGGCACGCCATTGTATGTAATGGGAGCCAAATAAGCATATTGCCTTTGGCAAAAGAGGTTTTAACTCTAGGGATGGTGAACATTCCATTAGTTGCCATGCGTGTCATGTGTGTCTGCTGAGTTTGCATCTTCCCCTCCTCTCGATGGTAGTGCCAGAGAATGGATTTGAGATGTAAATTGGCTATGTTCAGGACCTGATACTCTCTGAAAAGCTCCGCCGTGGGATACCGAGCAGGAAGTTTATTGATTATTTTCACAATCAATTTTTGGGAAACCTGTAATATGTGTTTTTGGGTTAAGGTGCATCCCCCCCAAACTGATGTACCGTAAGAAAGTGCTGACTGACATAAGGCGAAGTATATACTTTTAAGAATATTTTCACTGAGCACATTTCGAATCATACGGAATATGTATCCTAGTTTCTGATTTTTGCGCTCAAAGTGTTAATATGGACCTCCCAACGAAGGAACTGGTCAACATAAACTCCAAGGTACTTTATACTATCAACCCTTTCCAAGGAAACACAACTACAGTCAGACATGGGTGAACAAGTGTGTAGTATTATGTATTTATTTGTAGGTGCTTGAGTTCTTGTAGATATGCTAAATGTGATGTATTTAGTTTTTTGGGAATTTAGAGTCAATAAATTTGAGTCCATCCATTCTTTAACTACACGCAATTCTTCGTTAGCCTTTAAGAATACATCATCCCATGTTCGGCCTTCGAATAGAAGAACCGTGTCGTCCGCAAAAGTAATAATCTTACCCCTGAGAGAAAGATTACACAACTGATTGACATATATCAGGAACAATATAGGCCCCAGAACACTACCTTGAGGTACTCCGAATCTTATCAAAAGAGGTTCACCAAATACACTATCACCCAATTTGACTCTCTGAGTTCTATCAGACAAGTAAGAAGAGAACCAACTAGAAGAGCGCCCACATATGCCCACCTCCATCAATCTGGTAAGTAATATTCGGTGAGACACTGTATCAAAAGCCTTTGCAAGGTCCAAAAAAACTGCCAAACAATGCCTTCTTATTATCCAAAGTGGTGGTAACGCTGTTTACTAGACTAAGCAAAGCAGTTTCAGTTCCCACATTCCTTTGGAAACCAAACTGATTAGGAGAGATAATGTTGTGCATATTGAAAAGTGTACATCAGGCAGGCTTATTGATACGCTGTGATTTATTTCAATTGGCCAGCTTATCTTGAACACTTAAGTGATTTTAATCTATAACATTTTTTTTTAAATATACGAGTTAATATATATATAAATATATATATATATATATATATATATATATATATATATATATATATAATATATATATATATATATATATATATATATATATATATATATATATTATATATATATATATATATAAATATTTTTATATATTATATATATATATATATATATATATATATATATATATATATATATATATATATATATATATATATATATATATATATATATATATATATATATATATATATATATATATATATATTAACTCGTATATTTAAAAAAAAATGTTATAGGTTAAAATCACTTTAAGTGTTCAAGATAAGCTGGCCAATTGAAATAAATCACAGCGTATCAATAAGCCTGCCTGATGTACCACGTATAACTATGTACGCAAAATAATAAAAAATCAATCTCTCCAACTAAATTCGAACTCTTCAAATAGATATTAAAAAAAATATTTTTTATTAAACACTTCAATCAACATAAAAATGAAATAGTATTGTAGAATGTATTGAAGGAC